>PVLC010005706.1:0-74323 GCA_004027655.1 Graphiurus murinus
TAAAGCACATGATGTAATTACACAATCATATCAAGGTCACTCACCGAAGTGAACCTGAGGGGGAGGGAAGGGGAGGGGATTGGGGTGGGAATTGGGGAAAGGGTCAAATGAGAACTGTGTGCAAATATGTTGTTAACAACTCGTACTTAACAAAGATGTATGCTATATTGCACGAATTACTACAATAAAAAAAAAGAAGGAACATACCTCAAAATCATAGAGGCAATATACAATAAGCCTACAGACAGCATCATATTAAATGGAGAGAAACTGCAAGAGTTCCCACTAAAGACAGGAACAAGGCAAGGATGTCCATTATCACCTCTTCTGTTTAATATAGTACTCGAGACTCTAGTCAGAGCAATAAGACAAGAGAAGGAAATCAAAGGGGTAAAAATAAGGAAAGAAGAACTAAAACTATCCCTTTTTGCAGATGACATGATACTATATTTAGAAGACCCAACAAACTCAACCAAAAAACTTATAGAACTGATCAACAGCCCTTCTATAAAGGTTTTATAAAATTCACGTGGAAAACCATCTGGCCCTTGGTATTGTTTGATGGTTAACTATTGATCTACGTCTTTGATTGCTATTGATTGGTTTAATCTTTCTATGTCTTCTACACTCAATTTAGGAAGGCTATATGTGTCTAGAAATTTGTCAATTTCTTCTAGATTTTTCAATTTGTTCAAGTATAGTTTTTTAAAGTAAAGCCTGATGATCCTATGGATTTCCACACTGTTGATAGTAATATCACCTTTTTCATATCTTATTTTGTTTATTTGGTTTGATTCTTTCTGTCTTTTCATTAGGTTGGCTAATGGCTTTTCTATCTTGTTTATTTTTCATGAAGCAAACTTTGGGTTTGTTGATTTTCTATATTTTTTTTATTCTCTACTTCCTAATTTCTGCACTGATTTTAATAATTTCCTGTCTTATACTGGCTTTGGGCTTAGATTGTTCTCGTTTTCAAAGGGCTTTGAGTTGAATCATTAGATCATTTATTTGGTGATTTTCTGTACTTCATATGTGGGCCACAATGCTATAAATTTTTCTCTTCATACTGCCTTCTAGGTGTCCCAGAGGTTTAAATATATTGTGTCTCTTCTTTCATTGGTTTCTAGGAATTTCTAAATTTCTCCTCTTATTTTTTTCTATTACCCATTCTTTGTTCAGCAGTGTGGTGTTCAGTCTCCATGTGTTCATGTGGTTACTGTGGGTCTTCTTATAGTTGATTTATAGTTTCATTCCATTGTGGTCTGAAAGGATTCAGGGAATTATGTTGCATTTTTAAAAATTTTCCAGTGCTAGCTTTGTGGCCCAGAATGTGGTCTATTTTGGAGAAAGTTCCATAGACAGCTGAGAAAAATGTGAATTCAGCTGTAATTGGTGAAATATTCTGTATGTGCCTAATAGGTCTATTCAGTTTATGGTATTCTTTAGGTCTGAGGCATCTTTACTGACCTTGTGTCTAGATGATTGGTCTAGTGATGTGAGAGGAGTATTGAAGTCTCCCAGTATTATTGAATTGGGATCTATGTATTACTTTATAACATGAACTGTTTGTTTTATGAAAGCGGCTCCATCTATGTTTGGGGCATAAATGTTGACTATTGTTATTTTCTCTTGCTGAATTGTTCCTTTTACTGGTAAAAAATGACCTACTTTGTCTCTTTTGATGAGCTTAGGCTTGAAATCTAATTTATCTGATATTATAGTTGCTACTCCTGCTTGTCTTCGAATTCCATTGTCATGAATTACCTTGCTCCAGCCCTTCATTTTTATTTTTGGAAGTGCAAATAAATATCACAATGTTATATCAATACCCTCTTACCCAAAGGCTAACATTTAAATGGTTGAAAATACTAAGAACTGTTGGTCACATAAAACAACTAGAACTCTCATTCATAATTGGTAGAAAAAGGATATAAGAATTTAAAAAAACAGTTTGGCAGTTTCTTTAGAGCTAAGAATATGCCTACCATATATTCTAGAATTCTACTCTGAGGTATTTGCCTAAGAGAAATGAAAGTCTATGTCTACACTGAATTGTATACAAATGTTTATAACAGTTATTTAAAATAGCAAAGGCTTGAGACAAAATAAATGACCACCAGCAGGTGTGAAAGAAAATTATACTAAATATATAAAAGGAAATACTACTCAGAAATTAAAAGTATACCACAAATACGTGAAAAATATGACTAAATATAAAAAAACAGTATGTTCAGAGCAAAAAGATACAAAATAACACATGTTGTATTGTTCTACTTGAATAAAATTATCACAGTGATATATCACTCTAACCTATAAGTGCGCAGTGACAGAAAAAATATCAGTTTTCTTGGGAGAATGGCCAGAGGTAAGAATTTATTGACAAGGTACACAGTGGAAGGCCTTAGGGTTAATGGGAATTTTGTGGTAGTTTATATGGGTATGTAAATTTGCCAAAACTCATCGAACTGTAGTTTAATTGAATTTGTATATGTTATGTGAATTGTTTAATATGTATTATATATGTATCATGTAGGCATATGTACCCCAATTTACCCATTTTCCTCTTAATAAAACACACTAAAACCAACAAAGAATATAAAAGAAAACTCTGTTTAAAAGTTAAATAAAATCTAACTAAGTGTCGTGGTGCACACTTGTAATCCCAGCATTTGTGAGACTGAGACGGGAGGATCCTGGTCCGCGGCCATTCTCAGCTACCTAGTGAGGGCCTCCACAACTTAGTGAGACCTCGTTTCAAAAATAAAAAATAAAAAAATAGGGTTGTGGGTATATCTTGGAGGTAGAATGCCCCTGAGTTCAATCCCCAGTACCTCAAAAAAAAAAAAAAAAGGCAAAATCTAAAATCTGAAACCAGAGATACTGTATAAGAAAAATATGATTTCCATAAGAACTCAGGTCTATACATAATGATGACAGGATTAAAAATTATAGAAGTAGTCAAGTCTTGGCATAGGCTCATCATATTTATTTTCTTCAAACTTTTAACTATAGTAAAAGGCATAGAGAACTGTGATATCTGGGGTTCTATGAGAGAATATATTTATTCCAAAGAAGGAAATGAGAATATCTAATAGAAGGTGGTTACCTACAGCTGATATGATAATAAAATATTTTGATATAGCATAGTCAAATTGAAGTTCTGGCTGACCTAGTTTTTTTCTTTGTTCTTGCCCATTCTTATCTTAAAGAAACAGCAGGGCAGGATACAGAAGTAAGGAAAGGAGCGTAGTAAACAACAGTATTGGAAAAATATACTTTACAAAGAGAACTGCATGAGAAAACTGAGTAGAGTTTTAAATAAACGTGTTTTAAATAAAAGCATTTTAAGTCATTAAATAAAACATGGGCAGTAATGAGTTAACTAACTACATCTAAGAGAGGTCAGTTTAGTAATGCAAAGAAATGGAAATGTAGGAAAAGTTAGAATATCTTCCATTTTGCATGGAAATAATAGAATACCTTGTACATTTATCAAAGTTGAATTTTTGTAATAAATTGATTCATAATATTCTCTTGGCATTTTAATCTCTATAACATCATTCCTGAGATTAATAACCTCTTTTTCTTCATTATGTTACTAGAAGTTTAAAATTTTTGTACATTTTTTCCAAGAAGTACATTTCAGATTTAATTTTTGTGATTTTTTAAAATTTTATTGATTTTTGCTCTTATCTTTATTATAAATTATTTATACTTTCACTTCTTTTGCTAACTTCTTTTTATTGTTTGGCAGGCATACAGGAGATTGATCCCAGGGACATTATATCACTGAGTTATACCCCTAGGTCCTTTCTTTTTTTTTTTTTTGAAGCAAGGTCTCACTAAATTGTTGGGTGTCTGACCAAATTGTTGAGGCTGGCCTTGAAATTGCAATCCCTCTGTCTTGACTTCACAAATACTCTGATTACAGGCATGTGTCACCACACCCAGCTTGCTAGATCTTTAAGGTGAAACCACAAATCATTTTTAGATTGTAGACTTACATTTTTATCATGTAATCATTTAAAGGTATAACTTTTTCTTCTAAGCACTGCTTGAGGTATATTTCAAGTTTTTACATGTTATTATAATTTTTGAAGTGTTTTCTAAATTCCTTTGTAGTTTCTTCTTTGAGGCATAGATTATGTAGGAATGTTTTCTTAAATATAAAAATATTTGGTGTATTCTAAATATCTTCTCTTTTTTCAATTTCTGGTTTAATTTCATTTTTGTAATATAAGATACTCTGTATTTCAATCATTTTAAATCTGTGAGACTTATTTTATGACTCAATACAGAATCTGTCGTGTTCAGTGTCATATATACTCTTTTTGTTTTTTCCAGTACTGGAGATTGAATCCAAAGTCATTCTACCTCCAAATTAGATCCCCAGCCTTATTTTTTATTCTTTCTTTTGAAACAGGGTCTCACTAAGTTGTGGAGGGCCTCACTAAGTAGTGAGGTTGTCAGCGAACCCAGATTCTATGGTCTCAGTCTCCCAGGTACTGGGATTACAAGCATGCACCACCAAGCGCAGCACATATACTCTTGATAATAATTATATTATGCAGTTTTAGGGTATAATGTTCCATAAAGATCAGTTATTCAATATTACTGTCCAGCTCATCTGTATTTGTTGATTTTTATCTGGTTATACCATTTTCTGAGAAATATGTGTTAGAATCTCCAACTGTGGTATTTGAATTATCTATTTTCCCTTCAATTTGTTCAAGCTTGCTTCATTTATTTCAAAGCTTTGTTATCAACTGTGCATTCTTGAATGGTTTTTAATGTTTTTCTAATGTGTTGATCTTTCTTTTATTATTATGATTTTTTTACATTATATCTCATTTTTTGTATTCAAGTCTAATTTTTTTGACACTAATACAACTCCTCCAGCCTTACATTGTTACCTTTTTAAAAAGATTATAAACATGCAAAATTGACAACTCTTTTTACCAGATTATTGGAAAGTATTCATTCTTCAAATATCTGTGTTCCAATTTATGAAGTCTTTTCTAAATTCCTTTGTAGTTTCTTCTTTGAGGCATGGATTATGTAGGAATGTTTTTTTAAATATAAAAATATTTGGTGTATTCGAAATATCTTCTCTTTTTTCAATTTCTGGTTTAATTTCATTTTTGTAATATAAGATACAGTATTTCATTACTGATTTTGATTCTTTCTATAAGTAGAAAATTTCAGCACTGGGTTGCAATAGTTTCTCCCAATGTGGCATGTTACAGAATAGTTCCAGCAAATGAAACCTGTCTCTTAAAGAATATATTTCTCCCCTCCTCTTTAATTAAGAAATCTGGGTTCATGCTGAGACTACATGTTTAGGAGTGATCTTTGAGCTTTTAGATGATCTATGTGAATTCAAATTTGTCTGTTTCATCCTAGATTTCTTGTCACTGAATGCAACAGATCTAGGTCTTCCTTTTTAAGATTGTAAAAACTGTATGCAAAATTTCTAAGTTCCATACTTGTCTGAGGAGTTCAAATCTCTTTCAATTTAAAAGTAGCATATTTTATTCTATCAACAGCCAAAAGACCTATATATGGAATTCTCTTTTCCCCAAATTTGAATCTTTGCTTCAGTTGTACTGGATTATGGACACTTTCATTCCCCAAAGATGTTATTTGAAGCTTCTTCAGCCACACATATATGTGATAAGGGCAGTGCCTTTGTAGTTTATATTGAAAGTGTGGAATTGTGCATTCTGAATTCCCTACATTTTGTCTAAGGTTGACCACAAAGTGTGGGATTTTTATGAGGCTGATGCCATTGTGGCTAGCATGTGTTTGCTATTCCCTGTCTTTAACATCTTCATGGTTGGTTTATGGATCATACCCCTGCAGTCTCTTCCTTTGGTGAGACCCATAAATTTAAATTTTCTACCTAGACTTTTGGTAAAACCTCAGACCCTAGTTTTTTGCATAAGATCAAGCCCTGGTAACTGTAGCACATCTAAAGAAACATTTCATCCTTAAAGGGCTTCATAATAGAGCTGGAGAGGTAACACAGTGGTAGTGGGCATGCCTAGTTTATATGAGTCCCTGGATTTAATTCACAGGTACTGAGTTTAATCCATAGATTTAATCCACAATAAAAAAGACTGTAGAAGTTGTACACACTTGCCAAGGTCAAAACACCAGAGAGCAAAAGGTCACAGCAGTTATAAGCTAACTTCAAAAGTACACTTTAAGTCATTTTTCACAATATAGGTCACTGCAAACTTTAAGGTGAAAGACTCAGATCTCCTTCTCTTAATATAATGCTGCCCAGGTGTCCTGATCTTAATATAATGCTACCAAAATTTAAGTCCATAAAAGACACTAAAGAACATTCAATCTCCAGGAATTATTTTGCCCTACAGGTGTGTATTTAATGGTGTTTCTGGCTTAATTAAATGTAAAAGAAGACAAAGAAATAAACAAGATAAAATCTGAAATATAACTTTTTTTTGTTGTACTGGGCATTGAACTTCAGGGGCATTCTACCTACGAGCTCACTCCCAGTCCTATTTTTTATTCTTTCCTTATTTTATATTGGTGCATTGTAATGATATATCTTTGTTATTTCAAGCTGGTAAAGGCATACATGTGCACATTTCTCATTGAACACTTCCCCAATTCCCACCCCACTCTCTCACCCTCCTTCCTTTTCAAGTTCAGTTTAGTGATTGACTTTGATATGTTTGTGAAAGTACATCATGCCCATTAGGGTGTTCCCCCCATCACCTTGAGTTAAGTCACCTTCTTTACTCATATAATGTTTCTCCTTCTTTGTCTGGAGTCCCTCTTATGTCCCACTTTCTCCCTAGCTACCACACATTAGGGAGAACATACAATTTTTTACTTTTTGTGGCTGACTAATCTCACTTAGCATAATGTTTACAGTCCCATCCATTTCCCTACAAATGACATGATTTTGTTCTTCTTTATGGCTGAGTAAAATTCCATTGTGTACATATCCCATAGTTTTGTAATCCATTCATCTGTTGATGGACATCTTGGCTGTTTCCATAGTTTGTCAAATGTAAATTGTGCAGCTATAAACATAGTTACACATGCATTGGTCTGAGAGTTTGGTTTCCATTCTTTTGGGTAGATACCCAGAAGTGATATTGCCGGATCATATGATAGGTTAATTCCCATTCATCTGAGGATCCTCCATATTGTTTTCTAAAGTGATTGCACTAATCTGCAATCACATCAACAATGTATTAGGGTTCCCACTTCTCCACACCCTCACCAGAATTTGTTGTTGTTTGTGTTTTTGATGATTGCCATTATGATTGGGGTTAGGTGAAATATCAAGCTAGTTTTGATTTGCATCTCTCTGACTGCTAATGATGTTAAATATTTCCTTATACATTTAGTGGCCATTTGTATTTCTTCTTTTGTGAAGTGTCTATTTAGAACCTTTGCCCATTTTTTGATTGGGTTGTTTTCTTAGCTTTGAGTTTCTTGAGTTGCCTGTATATTCTAGATATTAGTTCTCTGTCAGAGGAGTAGCTGGCAAAAATTTTTTACCATTCTGTGGTCTCTCTGTTGAGGTACTTGATAGCATCCTTTTCTGCACAGAAGCTATTCAGTTTAATGCAATCCCATGCATTGATCTTCCTTTGAGTTGTTTATGCCTTTGGGGTCTTGTTGAGAAAGATTTTTACCTGTGCCTATGTGTTGAAGTGTTGGTCCTATGCCCTCTTCAGGTAGCTACAAGGTCTCTGGCCTGACTTCCAGGTCCTTGATCCATCTTGACTTGACTCTTGTGGAGGGTGAGAAAGTGGGATTGATTTCAATTATCCTGCATATGGTTAACCAGTTTTGCCAATACCATTTGTTGAAGATGCTATCTTTATTACAGTGTGTTTTTGGCTCCTTTGACTGTAAGTGTGTGGGTCTGTTTCTGAATCTTCTATTCTTATCCATTTCTATATGTGTCTGTTTTTGTGCCAATACCATGCTGTTTTTACTACTGTGGCTTTGTAGTATACTATGAAGTCTGGTATTGTGATGCCTCCTGCATGGTTCTTGTTGCTAAGAACTACTTTGGCTACCCTAGGATTTTGGTTGTTCCAAATGAGTTTAAGGACTGATTTTTCTATGTCTGCGAGGAGTGACCTTGGTAATTTCATGGGTATCACATTGAATCTGTCGATCACTTTTGGGAGAATGGTCATTTTGATGATATTTATTCTGACTATCCAAAAGCATGTAAGATCTTTCCATCTTCTAAGGTCTTTTTCAATTTATTTTTTCAATTTGTTATAGTTTTCTTTATAGAGGTATTTTTCCTCCTTGGTTAGGTTTATTCCTAAGTATTTTATTTTTTGGTGTGCTACTGTGAGTGGAATTGTTTTCTGGATTTCCTTTTCAATGGATTTATGGTTGGCATACAGGAAAGCTTCTGATTTAAGATTGATTTTGTATCCAGACACTTTCCTGAATTTGTTGATCAGTTATATAAGCTTTTTGGTTGAATTTGTTGGGTCGTCTAAGTATAGTATCATGTCATCTGCAAAAAAGGGATAGTTTTAGTTCTCCTTTTCCTATTTTTATGCCTTTTATTTTCTTCTCTTGCCTTATTGCTCTGGCTAGAGTCTCATGTACTATATTGAGCAGAAGTGGTGATAATGGATATCCTTGTCTTCTTCCTGATTTTAGTGGAAACATTTGCAGTTTTCCCCCATTTAATATGGTGTTGCCTGTGAACCTATTGTACATTGCCTTTATTATGTTGAGGTAGAGTAGCCATGTAAACACATAGAGACTGAACACCACACTGATAAACAAGGGATGGGTCATATCAGAAGTAAGGGGAGAAGTTAAAAAAAATTTAGGAACCAATGAAAACAGAGACACAACATATCAAAACCTCTGGGACACCTCAAAGGCAGTACTAAGAGGAAAATTTATAGCACTGAGTGTGGAAATACAGATGATCATCAGAAACTACTTTGAAAAATTATACTCCAACAGGAAAAAATTGAGAAGTTTCTAGACACATATACCCTTCCTAAATTGAGTCAAGAAGATATAGAAAACTTGAACTGATCATCAAAGAGATAGAAACAGCAACAAAGCATCAAGCAAAAGCCTAGGGTCAGATGGTTTTCCAAGTGAATTTTATGAAACACTTATAGAAGAGCTAATCCCAATACTCCTCAAACTATTCCATGAAATAGAAAGAAATGAGACTCTCTCAAACACATTCTATGAAGTTAACATCACATTATACCAAAAGCCAAATAAAGACAGCTCAAGAAAATAAAACTATAGTCCTATATCACTGATGAACTTAGATGCAAAGCTGCTAAACACAATACTAGCAATGCACACTCAAAACTACATCAAGAAAATTACATACCATGACCAAGTCGAGTTCATCCCAGGTATGCAAGTCTGGTTAAACATATGGAAAAAATCCATGTAATTCACTACTTAAACAGAATCAAAGTAAAAAAATCACATGATCATTCCAATGGATGCTGAAAAAGCATTTGATAGGACCCAACACCCACTCATGCTAAAAGCACGGGAGAGAATTGGAATAGAAGGAACATACCTCAACATCATTAAGGCAATATTCTTTATTTTGAAACAGGGTCTCACTAAGTTGTGGAGTGCCTCACTAAGTAACTGAGACTAGCCATAAACCCAGATCCTCCTGTCTCAGCCTCCCAAGTACTGGGATTACAAGCATGTGTCATCATGCCCAGCTCAAAATATAACTTTTTATTACTTGAAAACATTGACATTGGAAAATGTGGCTAATATATGAGTAAATGAGCTTATATCTGAGTAAATAAGTAAATATGAAATATATCTTGCTAGAATGTGAGGATAAATGATTCTGATCAGAAAAAATTATTTTTATTAAATATTTTATAACTTTGATTGTTTCTTTTCAACTGGGCATGGTGGTGCATGCTTGTAATCCCAGCATTTGGGAGGCTGAGCCTGTAGGATCCGTGTTCGTGGCCAGCCTCAGCTAGTTAATGAGGCCCTCCCCAACTTAATGAGACCCTCTTTCAAAATAATAACAAATAGGTTTGGGGCTGTAGCTTGGAGGTAAAATTCCCTCAGGTTCCATTCCCAGTACCGGAAAAAAAAATAGTTTCTTTTCTTTTTCTGTTTTGGATAGGGAGGCGGGGGGGAAGGCACCAAGTGCTGTGTGCATGTATGTCTTTGGCAAAATAATTTTAGTTATGATGTGAGACTATAATGCACCAATAAAAGCATATTAAAGATAATAAGAACTTAAAAAGAAGTCTAACCTAAGGAAAAAATCTGTAAACCTGAGACTATTTATTTATCATGGCTGCTCAGATACTGTGAGTCCTCGACTGATAAAACCTCTGAGTGTATAATTTTCAAAAGTTAAATTCCATTGCAAATATCCAGAAAGGTTATGCCGTACATTTTGAACTTATCCCATTTTTCAGGCTTATTTCAGTTTTGACAAACTTGAAGAGTTAGACCATGGATTGCTTAATAATACTTTTGAGGAGGGAAAAAAGTACTTCTGAAGATTTATGGACATTTGAGTTTACTTATATGTGGGAAATATATTGCTTGCTATAATTTTCTCAGTTATTTACACTTGTAGATTGTCAGCATTTCAAGTATTGTTGCCCCTTAAGAATAAACAGGGATTTGTATGTAAGTATAAATGTATGTGTGTGTGTGTTCTGTGAGTGTGTGTATTGATAGATCTGTACCAGCTGACTTTGATGTGAAATAGAACCCATAACAAATATGTGAAATGTTTCTTTATGAAACTGTTTTCACTGTATTTTTTAATTGTTCAAATAATAATATAGATTGAGAGTTTGATAGTCAAGCCTGAGTATTGAAAACAATCATTTCCTTTGTCCTTCTGTATCTTCAATCTCTTTCTTTGCATTGATGTCCTCTCGATTGACAATAACAATTAGCATCCATATTCTGAAAGGGCATTGCTTTGATTATGATGCTTTCAAGATACCCTTTTATAGCCAGGTGTGGTAGCACAAGCTTGTAAACTCAGTACTCAGGAGGCTGAGACAGGAGTATCCAGGTTCACGGCCAGCCTCAGCTACTTAGTGAGGCACTCTGCAACTTAGTTAGACCCTGTTTCCAAATAAAGAATAAAAATAGGGCTGGGGTGTAGCTCAGAGGTAGAATTCCCCTGGGTTCTATCCCCAGTACTGCAAAAAAAGAGACCCTTTTATTAATTTTACCTATATAACCAAATATGAAGAAAGTAGTCTGAAATGTATGTACTTACTTTTTTCCACTCTCAACAAAGTTATCCTTTATGCATTTTTCTTGTCTACATTGCTAACTCTGTATGGATTATTTTTCTTTATTATTATTATTATTATTATTATTATTATTATTATTATTATTATTGCGGTGCTGGGGATTGAACCCATGGGCATTCTACCTCCGAGCTACACCCCTAGCCCTATTTTTTATTCTTTATTTTGAAACCAAGTCTCACTAAGTTGCAGAGTGCCTCACTAGGTAGCTGAGGCTGGTCGCGAACCTGGATCCTCCGGTCTCAGCCTCCCTTTCTTTATTATTTAATAAGACAAAATTCAGCTACAGTTTGCTCTTATAACTTAATAATGTATTTTAGATATGGATTTGGGAGGAAATACTTATCTCCTATTCCCAATATTTTTCTTCTATTTGAAGAGACATCTATTAGGATAACATTATGAGTCTCTTTTTTACTTCTTTCCTCATTTTGCCTTAGGGGATAAGAATAGGTTAATATAATTTATGATTTTCAGAAGAAGAAAATTTTAGGTTTTTGGACTCTAAGTTCTCTATTCAATTCTAATGTTGAAGAACTAAATGAACCATGGGAAATATGCAAATGAATGAGTGTAGCTATGTCCCAGTAAAATATTGTTTATTAAAATAGTCAGCTAGTCTAGCCAATTTGATTAATAGGCTATAGTTTTAAAATGTCTTGTCTGTTTCCTATATAGGGATCTTAACATAGGGCCAGAGTTTACTTTTTATAGTTCTTTAATACATAGTTTTCAATCTCTCTGACTCTTTCTCTCTCTGCCCTACACTCCTATGTTTCAAGTATAGTTTAGTAAAATTTTTATTGAATCAGACAAATATTCATCTCATACTAACAACAGCTGACCACCACACCATTAGAAGCTCTGTGCCCTTTAAATGATTCAGAGAGCCTTGTTTCCTAATTCATAGTGATGTGATGTGCAGAAAAAGTAAGCAGCAGTAATGAAGGCTGGATTATGGGCAAGGAAGCTTGGTTTCTGAAGTAATGCAAACCCTTTTATAAAAGTCCTACTATGTATCAGGCCCTATGTCAAGTACTTGTGGTGCAAAAGTTAAAAACATACTCTCCTTCCATAAGGTTCTTGCAACCTGTTTATTTTCTCTTCCAAGAGACTATTAAAACATAATATTAATCCCACTATTTTGGAGACTGGGACAGGAGGATTGTAGATTTGAAGCCAGTCTCGGCAATTTAGGTCTCAAAAACTTAGTGAGGTTCTCAGCAACTGAATTATAACCCATTTCCACATAAAAATAAAATAGGGCTGGGGATGCAGCTCAAAGGTAGAATGTCCCTGGATTCAATCTCTAGCACCCCCCCACACACAAACACATAGTGAGATAAGTGCTATAATATGAGCAAGTATAGTATGCTACATGAGCACTTGATAGGGTAATTCTTATTTATGATCAAGGAATGTTTCCTGTAATAAATTACTGTTGATATCTGACTTGAACAAAATGTGTTTCGGATTGAGGGAATATAAAGTTGATGAGACCTAAAGTTCAGAAAAGCATGGTACCTTCCTGGAATTGATAGAAGTTCAGTCTGGCTAAAGAAAAAGACAGTAGCCTGCTGTTTTCACTGAAAACAGCAGTGAGGCATAGGAATGTTGGAATAGCAGTATGAGCTAAGTAATCCAGAAATATAAGTGGTACTGGAGAAAATATTAACCCTTATTTGTTTGCAAGCAAAATTGAATGCCATTGCCATCCCAGGAACCTCAATAAATCCTCTATGGGATGGACAGCATACTGAAGTGGAAACAATGAGTCCATCTAATTTAAGCATAAATGTCAATGTGATTTCAGTTTATCCTTTATGCTTTTGAGGCCTGTGGACATTCAGTTTACATAAGACTGATTTCCAGCCAGGGCAGCAGGACATTTGTAGGTCACAAAAATATCCCTCAGTGCTCTTTGTCTATTTACAATTGGGTATTAAAAATGATTAACCACTGATTAAAAGGGATACCAAGAGAGTCTTTGCTCACCAGTTGGAAGGGTGAGGCAGGGGAAAATGTATCAATCCCCAGAGCAAGGACAGTCTGACTATAGTTTTATATAGTATTTCTACTGATACATGAGATTATCATGCTGTAGGTATTCTTCGTGAAGCTCTGGACAGACAGTTGATAGCATTTTCTATATGAAAACATTAGTTCTAAGTTTGCAAAATAATTCTATATTATGTATCATCTATTTTCCATATGATATTGAAATTTGTATTAGAGCAGATAATGAGTTTGTTGCTCATTCTCACATTCCCATGTACAGTAAATGCATTCGCTGGCACCTATTAGACATTATAATATTTGTAAAATGAATGAATAACTGTGCAAAGGGCTCATAATCCATGGAAAACATTTTTCAAAAGACAGATTACAAAATCATGGTATATACACACAAAGAAATTCTACACAGCCATAAAAAAGAACACAATCATATCATTTGCAGGAAAATGGATGGAGCTCTAGACTATAATCCTCCTTGAGATTAGCCAGTCACAGAAAATGAAGGGCCATATATTTTCACTCATACATGGAGGCTAGAAAGAAACTGGGAAATGAAGATCTCAGATAAATGAGGGGAGACACTAGTGGAATGGGGGGTCCAGGGAGGGAGGTGGGAAGATGGGGAAGAGAAGGGAGAGATCTGATAATGAAAACTATTCAAGTAATCCTTTGCTCATACATGAAGTTATTTGTATCAATGTAAAGACTATAACAGAGGGATCAGGGTGGGAACTAGAGGTAAAGACCCAAGGAATGTAGCATGAATGTATGTATTTGTCACTCTGAACCTCACTATGATGTATAATTACAATTCTCCAACAAAAAACACTTCTCAAATATATTAAACAATTATTTTGTCAATACCAGCTACCTAATTCTATTATATGTATATCTTATATTCAATCTGTGAAATAGTATAATAATTTAAATATATATATAGTTCCTATACTGATGCCAGAGAATGCCAAGATGTTAAGCATGGAGATAATAGTAAACTCCCAGATTTAGTGGATAGGAATTCTGCATAATTGGACTATGTCACCTAAGCACTGTCTCATAAATTTTACTCTGTTTTGGAAATATAGTTTGGTTGCTATGAGGAAGATTTGTAGTCTAAAATGTTATATAATTGTTAAATAATTATTCTCCATATTTTCTTGGGATATTGAAAAATAATTTTGTTTATTTGTAAATTTTAGGTTTTAGTTGCTTCTCAAACAAAATAAATAAATAAATATCCTGGGAATGAAGGTGTTTTAGTGATAAATTGGATATGCAGTCTGGATGACAGATGCTGAATTCATAAACTTTTTGTCACTTTTTATTGGGAGTACCATCTTGCATTACACACTATGCTAATATGTCTTTATATGATTAGAGGACATACTGCCAGTTATTGATGTGAAGAGACAGTGACTGCTAATTTCAAAGCCCAGTTGTTTAGATCATGAAATAAAAATTCCTTAATTAAGCCCCATAACCAATTTATAATCAACCATATACAGGGAATTCCTAAATTTTTTGTCTAAACATGCTATAGGTTCTTAGCATCGGGCCATCAGTGATTACTCAGCTTAGGAAATCTAATGCCATGAGTGAAATAGGTGTGAAACCTGTTCTTTAAACACACTAGCAGAAACAGATAAAGGAAGTGAGTCTTACTATTTTTCTCCAACTCTTTAACATAAGCAGACCTTAAAACAATATAATTTCACTTATATATTTTCCTGGGAAAATTAATGAATTCAGTTTCTTTTAGAAATTATTTCCTTCTGTAACTATTAAAGGACTCAAAAATTTCTGTTTGCTTGCTTGTTTTTGAAGTGACACAAAATAGGGGACAGCAAAATAATAGCAGTTGATATTTGTACTGAGCTTGGGACTTTAAACTGAATGTTACCTTAGAGATTTCCTTTTCCATGAAGGATATATATATTTAAACTTGGGTGACAATTATGAAAGAGTGTAGCTACCTAAAAACAGTTAAGAAACATCTTAGTGTGCTCTAAGTTCCATGAGAAACACTGTCTTGACTGATTAAAGGTAGGAAAAACTGTCTGGGTTGATTAAAGTGCCTATCATGGCCTTAAGAGAAGGATGGTATATTTTAACAATTCCAAATCTATGATATTCTAGTTATTGAAGTACTTCGTATGAGGGGGAGAATATATGGTGAACCACATTTCAGTCTGAAACTGTTGTCAGAATCATGGAGCAGTTTATGTCTGCAAAACAACATCAGTCTACTGAATACGAAAGTGTTATCTTTCCCAGTGCTATACTTACTAAAGGAAAAAGGGCTGTGACAACAAAAATATGTTTGTGTGCATGTGGATAATAAACTATGCGCTATAGTTCTATTTTAATACTTATTGATATGCAATATTTGATTCCCATCACTGACAGGCTAAGCTAAGCATGATTCACAAGGCCTCCTTAGAAATAGAAAGCATTAGCTGGGAGTGGTGGCACACACTTGTAATCCCAGTACTTGGGAGGCTGAGACAGGAGGATCAGGGTTCACAGCCAGCCTCAGCTACTTAGTGAGGCCCTCTGCAACTCAGTGAGACTCTGTTTCAAAAATAAGGAATAAAATAGAGCTGGGGGTGTAGCTCGGAGGTAGAAGTCCCCTGGGTTCAAACCCTAGGACCACAAAAAAAAAAAAAAAGAAATAGAAAACATTATAATTAATTATAATTATAATAATACTAGTAATAATAATAGGGGACTTCAATATCCTACTTTCAACAATGGATGTGTCATCCAGACAGAAAATTAATAAAGAGAAACTTGACTTAAACAGCACTCTAGACCAAGAAGACCTAACAGACATATAAGGAAATCTCATGCAGTAGCAAGAGAATACACAACAATCTTCTCAAGCACACGTGAAACATTCTCCAAGATATATCACATGTTAGGCCCCAAAATTTAAGATGACTGAAATCAAATCAAGTATCTATTCCAATAGCACCAGTAGAAAACAAAACAAAAATATCAATAAGAAGAGAAATATTGGAAAATTAACAAACATGAAGAAATTAAACAACACATTCTTATTTAATTAGTGAAAGTGGGTAGTTGGATTATAGAGTAGATGTATTTTTGTTTTTAGAAAAGTCTACATAGAGTAGATATATTTTTATTTTTTGAGAAGCCTACATATTCTTCTTCATAATGCCTGTCTTAATTTAAATCCCCACCAGCAGTGTATAAGAATTCTTTTTTCTCTACATCCTTACCAGCCTTTGTTTGTTTTGCATTTATAATAGTTATTCTAAATTTTCTTATTGAAAACAGTACTGCAAGTTCCAGCAAGAATATTTAAGTAAGATAAGAAAATAAAAGGCATAAAAATAGGAAAGTAGGAAGTTGAATTATCCTTGATTGTAGATGATATGATACTTTATATAGAAAAACTTGAAGACTCTAGCAAAAGATTCTTAGAACTGACCAAAGGTGATTAGGGAAGGAAGGAGGAGGGTACAAAGTCATTAAGAATGCAATAATAGAAATAATGCTATGAATGTATACAAAATTGCCAATTCCAATCTCAAAGACTTGTGGGGTGAGGAGGGACCCAGGGGAGGGGGCAACAAGAGCATGTGCATGTATTTTTTTTTTATTCGTGCATTGTAAGAATACATCTTTGTTAGGTACAAATTAATAACCACATATGTGCCCATATTTCTCATTTGACCCCTTCCCTTGATTCCCACCCCGCTCCCTTGCCCTCCCTCCATCTCAGTTCGGTTTAGTGAGTAACCTTGATGTACTTTCATGTGCCCCCCCTTGCCTTCCATCTATCCTCTTCAGTTAAATCAACTTCTTTGTTTATCGAGGGTCTCTCCTTTTCCATCTGGAGACCCTCTTATGCCCCATCTTCTCCCTAGCATCTGCATATTAGGGAGAACATATGCTTTACTCTTTGTGACTGGCTGATTTCACTTAACATAATATTTTCCAGTTGCATCGATTTCCCTGCAAAGAACACAATTTTGTTCTTCTTTATGGCTGAGTAAAATTCCATTGTGTACATGTCCCATAGTTTTGTAATCCATTCATCTGTCGATGGACATCTTGGCTGCTTCCATAGTTTGGCTATTGTGAATTGTGCAGCTATAAACATAGATACACATGTGTTGGTCGGATAGTTTGGTTTTCATTCTTTTGGGTACATACCCAGAAGTGGTATTGCAGGGTCATAAGGTAGGTTCATTCCCATTCATCTGAGGATCTTCCATACTGTTTTCCAAAGTGTTTGCACAAGTTTGCAATCCCACCAACAATGTATTAGGGTTCCCACTTCTCCACACTCTTGCCAGCAGTTGTTGTTCATGTTTTTTATGATTGCCATTCTGATTGGAGTTAGGTGAAATCTCAAGGTACTTTTGATTTGCATCTCTCTGATTGCCAATAATGTGGAACATTTCCTCATTTATTGGTCATTTGTATTTCTTCTTTTGTGAAGTGTCTATTTAGATCCTTTGCCCATTTTTGATTGGGTTATTTGTTTTCTTGCCTGTGATTTTCTTGAGTTCTTTGTATATCCTAGATATTAGACCTCTATCTGTAGAGTAACTGGCAAAATTCTTCTCCCACTCTGTAGGCTCGCTGTTGAGGTTCTTGATAGTTTCCTTTGCTGCACAGAAGCTCTTCGGTTTAATGCAATACCATGTATTGATCTTCCTTTGAGTTGCTTGTGCTTCGAAGGTCTTGTTGAGAAAATTTTTACCTGTGCCTATGTTTTGAAGTGTTGGTTCTATGCCCTCTTCAAGTAGCTGCAAGGTCTCTGGCCTAACTTCCAGGTCTTTGATCCATCTTGAGTTGACTCTTGTGCAGGGTGAGAAAGTGGGGTTTATTTCCATTTCCCTGCATATGGTTAACCAGTTTTGCCAACACCATTTGTTAAAGAGGCTATCCTTTTTCCAGTGTATATTTTTGGCTCCTTTGTCAAAAATCAGTTGACTCTAAGTCTGTGGGTCTGTTTCTGAATCTTCTATTCTGCTCCATTGGTCTGTGTGTCTGTTTTTGTGCCAATACCATGCTGTTTTTATTACTGTGGCTTTGTAGTAGAGTTTGAAGTCAGGTATCGGGATACCTCCTGCATGTTTTTTATTGCTAAGAACTACTTTGGCTATCCTGGGCTTTTTGTCGTTCCAAATAAACTTAAGGACTGATTTTTCTGTGTCTGTGAGGAGTGACCTTGGTAATTTCATGGGTATTGCATTGAATCTGTAGATCAGTTTTGGGAGGATGGTCATTTTGATGATACTTATTCTGCCTCTCCAAGAGCATGGTAGATCCTTCCATCTTCTAAGGTCTTCATCAATTTCTATTTTCAGCTTTTTATAGTTTTCCTTATAGAGGTCGTTTACCTCCTTGGTTAGGTTTATCCCTAAGTATTTTAGTTTTGGGGGTGCTATTGTAAGTGGAATTGTTTTCTGGATTTCTTTTCCAGTGTATTTATGGTTGGCATACAGAAAATCTTCTGATTTTTTAAGATTGATTTTGTATCTGGACACTGCTGAATTTGTTGATCAGTTCTATAAGTTTTTTGGTTGAGTTTGTTGGGTCTTCTAACTATAGTATCATGTCATCTGCAAAAAGTGATAGTTTTAGTTCTTCTTTCCTTATTTTTACCCCTATGATTTCCTTCTCTTGCCTATTGCTCTGGCTAGAGTCTCAAGTACTATATTGAACAGAAGATGTGATAATGAACATCCTTGTCTTGTTCCTGTTTTGAGTTGGAACTCTTGCAGTTTCTCTCCATTTAATATGATATTGGCTGTGGGCCTATTGTATATTGCCTTTATGATGTTAAGGTATGTTCCTTCTATTCTGATTCTCTGAAGTGCTTGTAGCCTGAATGGGTGTTGAATCTTGTCAAATGCTTTTTCAGCATCAATGAGATGATCATGTGATTTTTGTGTTTGGTTCTGTTTATGTGGTGAATTACATGGATTGTTTTTTTGTATGTTGAACCAGCCTTGCATCCCTGGGATGAACCCAACTTCGTCATGGTGTATAATTTTCTTGATGTGGTTTTGAATGCTCATTGCTAGTATCTTGTTTAGCAGTTTTGCATCTAAGTTCCTCAGTGATGTAGGCCTATAGTTTTCTTTTCTTGAGTTGTCTTTATTTGGCATTGGTATTAATGTGATGTTGGCTTCATAGAATGTGTTTTGGAAGATCTCATTTCTTTCTATTTAATGGAATAGCTTGGGAAGTATTGGGATTAGCTCTTGTATAAATGTTTTATAAAATTCACTTGGAAAACCGTCTAGCCCTAGGCTTTTATTTGATGGTAAACACTTTATTGCTGTTTCTATCTCTTTGTCTTCTCAAATTTTTAATGGAATACCTAAATCCATATGTTTCTTTAATGTTTGCTACAGTTTATTTCATGTTTAATTATTTTACTTTAACAAATAAATATGTACAACTGTTGAACATGAATCTGTCATGAAATATTCTGAGCATAAAAGCTTGTTCTTTTTTTTGTCTTTTAACCAAAACCATAGGATCTAGTTGTTCCAAATTTAAGGCACTTACTGGCAACACTGTCAGAATGGCAAGAGCTGACCCTCGTTGAGGACCAAATACTTAAGTAAAAATGGTGTCTTTCCATTACTTCAAATACCATTGAAATCAAGCAATAGTTCTTTTGAAAGCAATTTATAGCCTTTGTTTCACTGGAAATAGATAACAGCTTTTAAGTCAATTTATCTATGTAGATACAACCCTTGAGTAATAGCAATCATTGTAAATTTGGGAATCTACTTTTACATTTTATGAACTTTGGCATAGACATTTTCAAATGCACTCTAAATTTTCAATGTATTTGGAATAGATATTATAATAATAATCTCATATGTTTCCATGTATAAAACAGAACATTTCAAAAATATTTTGTATACATTATTTAATATGATCCTAACTCTATTCTTTGAAGGCTAATTTTTCCTTTTAAATATATGTTACTTGAGGCTCAGAGAAGTTAAGTGGTTCAGCCAAGTTCACCTAGTTAGTAAATGGTAGACACACTACTAGAATTCAAATAGACACACTACTAGAATTCAGGTATCTAACTCTCAGTCTTGTGCTGCCTCCATTTTGCCAAGTTAAGCATATCCTTTCAAGATAAAGGTGACAATACCATCACTTTGAAATACCTTCTTTAGAAAGACTTTAATTTTTTGCATTTTTCCTCATTAATCTTCACATTTCCAGTACTAGGGATCGAACCCAGGAGCATTCTACCTTTCAGCTACACCTCCAGCCCTATTTTTTATTCTTTATTTTGAAACTTGGTTTCACTAAGTTGCCAAGCCTCACTAAGTAGCTAAAGCTGGCTGCAAACCTGCAATCCTCCTATCTCAGCCTCCCAAGTACTGGGATTACAAGCATGTGCCACCAGACCTGGATCTATGTATCTTAAATTATGAAGTTCTGTCACTGTGAACACAATCAAGAATTTTGTGTTTCTCCTGCTAGGGTAGAACTGCAGCTTTTTTCTTAGGTAAACTCCTATAGGCAATTTTTATTGTGTTTGGAAGAATACTACTGTTGATATAGCAGTTCATCACTGAGACTGGTATTCTATTCTGATGACTAAGACAGGTTTTTGGCAGTTCCAAATAGAAAAACAAAATTGTTTAGCTCCATGTCATATTCTTCGGACAATCGTGGGTTGCATTTTTTATGTAGCAGCTTTAAAGTATTGCACAGAGCAGGGTTTACAGTTGTTCCTGGGTATGCTAATTAATTAACATTGAGATATGGATCTCAAGAGCCTATATGGAAAGTGATAAAGTTGAGCAGTTATATAGGTCAGCACTGCCCAATAGAAATATTATACAAGCCTTATTTGTAATATTATATTTTTGTATAGGTACATTTAAAAAGTGAATTTTTTTGAAATCTGATATTTTATATTTATAGCACAGATTGGCCACATATGGCCAGTGTCTCCTCTGTGGGACAGCAAAGCGTACAATTTTTACTGAAAACGGTTTCAGGTATGGTTGTAGAAATGCTGAATTCTGATATCAGATGAAAAAGGATAGAGGTATAATTTCAGGTCGGTAGATTTGAAAGTTCATATAAAGTTGAGATAATGAGAACTAAAACAGTCTTTCAACCTGAGTACAATTGACATTTGAATGGAGAGCAGTTTGTCACTGAGACACTGGATGACTAGAATATCAAATTTTTGTTGTGGGGCTGTCCTGTTCCTTCTAGGATGTTTACCAGCATTCTTTCCCTTTACCTGCTAGAAGTAGGACTCTCTCCCAGTTTGGACAATAAAAATGCTTCCATTGTATTCCAAGTGTCACTTGCTCATAGGGGGACTTTCATCTTTAATTGATAATCATTAATCTAAAGAATAATTCCAAGCAAAGATTTTTTTAGACTCAATCTGTATGATACACAAACAATGATTTTCAAATTTTGAACCCCAGATGTTAATTCTCCATTAATTTTTAATTTGTGCATCTTGAAGAGATGGATAAGAATACAATATAATTTCATAGTATCTGCTATTACATAAGACAATTTTGAGCTTAGATTTAATTCATTATCTTTCTTTTCTTCAAAGGCTAGAGAGGATATTCTTGGACTTAACTGAGAAGTAAGTAGAAGGAACAAATAAAAAACATGGATGATTCAGGAAAAAAATAAACAACTTACAGACAAGAGACATGTGTCTTACACATGAGAAGTTGTGAAAAGTTATGGACATGAATGCATTTACAAAATGTGTCCATTCAAGATGCATTGTTTAGCTTTCAAAACCTCCACAATCTAATATCCTGTTATCTATTGAAAACAGTCTCTCATAGCTTTCAATAGAAGACTGAGCCAGTTGGCCTGATCTTTGACTTAGTTGACTTATGATGATCAATCTATTTTCTTTATTGCTGAGACAAATTAAGTATTAATTCAGTAGGTACTATTCTGTATGGTCTAGCTAACTTTCATAGGAAGAGAAAATTAAAGGGCAAAGCTATCTTTTTTCCACTCAAATACAAAAATACAAAGTCTTTTTATATAGTGCCTAGTAGTCTGTTTCAGGTTGAATTCTCTGAGAAATAGTTAGTTGGAATTTAGTGAAGCTAGTTATTAATAAGTGCCATGAGATCAATACCTGTGGAAAGAAGGAGATGGAACTGAGCAAAGGAAGAGATTAAGCTGGAATGCAGATCCCCAATTCTCAAACAACCCTACAGGGAGCTCTAGAGCTAGAATAGCCCTCACTATGCCAAAATTGCCATCTTTTACAATTGCCATATTTTAATGACTGTCATGAAAAGTTATTGAATATGGGCTTCTCCTAACAGGGAAAAACCTTGTGCAGTCCCTGAAGTGGCTAAGTGTAGTTTCAACAGCTTTAGCAAAATGTCTTTCCTTTAAGGGTGATCTAGATGAAGTATTTCCATGTCTGCCAAAATGATAGGTACGTACAGGACATTCAGTGAATGTTTGCTGACTGCTAGAAAACTTTACATTCGTACCATCTAGTAGGAGAATGAATCTGAGGAACATTTTTTTTTTCTGTCACTATGGTAGAGTTGACCAATTTTTGCAAATCAGATGGCTTTACTAAAGGAAAGTCCTCTTCCAAGATAAAAGTAGTTACTAAGGGTTTGTAATGCACCTGAAGTTATTCTATAAAGGAGTAACAAGCATAATTGCTTTGAAGGATTGCCAATAAATATTACATTATCAAGTACACCTTGAGAAAATCTCACTCTTCTCAATATGGCAAGAATCAAGTTAGCCTAGTATATGTGCTCAAAGACCATGCTTATGCTTGTGGGCTCAA
Source organism: Graphiurus murinus (assembly GCA_004027655.1). Lineage (NCBI taxonomy): Eukaryota > Metazoa > Chordata > Mammalia > Rodentia > Gliridae > Graphiurus > Graphiurus murinus. The sequence goes on from PVLC010005706.1 coordinate 23,158, forward strand.
TGATGTTAAAAGAAAAACAAATAATCCAGACTCTCAATTTTTGAACCAGCCATTTTCATTCTTCTTATAGACCAAAGAAGAAACAGCTGGAGTACAGTGATGGAGAACACATTTACTTAGTTGATATCATACACCCTGTCCTTTATATACTTTTCTGATTAATTCTTGTAGTCATCTTTGGAAATAAGTAGCATTAATATGCTTTTTCTGGTACAAAACTTTAGCCATGAGATTTAAATGATCTTTGAGACAGTCATCAGCAGCAGCATTGTCATCATCATCACTATCTCTAAAACATACACAGTACTTACTTGGTGCCCAGAACTCTTGTAACTGTTTCTCATATATTAACTATTTTCCTTCTCCAAACTATCTTATGAAGAATGAGCTATTCCTATTCACTTCTACAGATAAAGAGAATCACAGGGTAGTTTAGTAGCTTGTTAAACATGAAGGAAATAGTGACAAAGCTGAAGTTTGAAGTCAGGCTGCCTATCTATAGTATCTGTTGTCTAGTCTACTATGAAAACTTGCCTAACTAGTAAAAGGCTGAAAAGAAGTTAAAAAAAAAACTCTAATTATACAGGCTGCCATTTTCCACTACCCAAGAATAGTTCCATATGCATTGTGTTTGTATACTTTGAGAAATCCTTTTTTAAATGTAGACAGAGTCAATATAGCAAAATGATGAGATAATCATTAGGTAACCTTTAGGAAATTAATGTGAATTTTAGCAGACCACTCATCAGAAATTATGGCATTTCTGCAAAAGTGGTTAGAAATATGATTTCACATATGATGTCCTCTTGAAAATAATATTCTTCTCATTTTAATGAGTTCAACCATCAAAGACTTCTTATTTGTCATTGTCTAGAACATGGTGCCATGTTTGACTGCCCTAAGTGACAAGAGCAGACCAAAAACAAGTCATTAATCATGACAAAAACTTAGCCAACTCCCATAGAATTACGATTCAACTGTATCTTCTATGCTTGGTCTATCTGTCCAAATGCATTGTATACTTATCCAGAGTAGAGATTGTATATTATTTATATTTCTATCACCTTCTAAAATAGAGGGAAAATGATGTTTTGAAACTAAGTACGGAAACTAGCTAGTAACCATATCACAGTGCTCATATATTCTTTACAATAATCAAAATATATTTTCAACCCAGTTGAAATGAAATGATCTGAATCTTACAATTACCCTATAGTCAGGCTGATATGAATTTAATAGGTATCATTCATGCCCACTTCCTAAAGCAAAAAACTGTATTAATAATCTACACTTTCCTGCCATGTTAATATGCTATAAGACAGCTTATCTTGCCATTAGCCAGCCCCAGATTCTATGCAGGGGTAAGGATAAGGAAAGTATTGATATTGCGAGTTTAAAGAACCCAAGGTAAAGATGATAAACATTGCTTCCTGCTTGAAACTATTTCTATCAAAGTCTACCACATTCCATAAACTCAAGGACAAAAGATTTCCCATGAATACAACAGTGGTGTTTTCTATGAGTAGTTCAGCTCTTGAAGTCTATCAACATAAGGAAGTTCATTTTCATAGAAGAATTACAGAGATCCTCAGCCTTGTTCAGACTCTAAAATGTCCTTTTCCAAAAAAGAGTTAAGTCTCTGGTGACACACTTGTAACTAAGCATCAAATTTCATGTCAACTCAATGCACAGAGAAACCAATAGCATATTCAAGTTTTATTAGAAACCAAAATGTTGAGGTCAAGTGTTAGTTTTTCACTGAATGTGTTTCAGGGATGATACTTAAAGGCAGAGTCTGTGCATGTTCTCTAAGTAGAATAAACACATTCACTGGGCAAAAAGAAAGTGAAATCTCAAAAGGTTCTAAGCTACTGATCTTCCTTTTGCCAGAAAAAAAGCAGTACCATAATGAAAAAGGTAGTTTGTAAAGTAACTGGGAGATAGGGCTGGATTAAAAATGGTCTCAATTTCAAGAGTTGACATTTCATTAGTGAGTTTTAACTAACTAGGAATTAATGTACTTCAAATTAAAATATTTATTTTAAATATCAATTAGGAAACATTATAAAGAATGATAATACCCAGTAGAGGTGAGAACATGGAGAAATTACATATCTGATAGAATACTGGTGGGGTTACACATTGGTACAATATGTCTGGAGGTTAATTCCACAATAACTAAAAAAAATTTAAAAATGGGATGTTTTAACTAACTAGGAATTAATGTACTTAAAATTAAAATATTTATTTTAAATATCAATTAGGAAACATTATAAAGAATGATAATACCCAGTAGAGGTGAGAACGTGGAGAAATTACATATCTGATAGAATACTGGTGGGATTATACATTGGTACAATATGTCTGGAGGTTAATTCCACAATAACTAAAAAAATTTAAAAAATGGGATGTTCTTTAAAACAGGTGATCTATATCTATGAAAATGTCCTACTGGAATTAGAAACACATCTATAGATATAATATAAGTATTCAGTTTAATGTTAACTCCAAGTGTAAACACAACCAGAAAATTAAAACAAGCATTAATATGTGGGATGGCATTAAACTTAAAAGTTTCTGTTCATCAAAGGAAAACATCAATAATCCAAAGAGAGAGCCTACAGGAAAGGAAAATATCTTTACTAGCTATTTCTTTTATAGAGGAATAATATCTAGAATATAAAAAGGACTTGAAAGGCCAAACATGAAAAAAACAATCAATAAATGGACAATTAAACTAAATAGACACTTCACAAAATAAGAAATGCAAATGGCCAATAAATAAATGAAAAAATGTTCAAAATCATTAGCAACCAGGGACTTGCAAGTCAAAACTACATTGATATTCCATTTAACCCCAACTAGAATGGTAATCATCAAAAGTCAAACAATGATAAATGCTGGTGAGGATGTGGGAAAATAGGAACTCTTCTACATTGTTGGTGGGATTGCAAATTACTGCAGCTGCTATGTAAATCAGTGTGGAGACTCCTCAAAAAACTGGGAATGTGTTCACTATATGATCCAGCTCTACCACCCCTGGGAATCTTTACAAAGTGACTGAAATCAGAATATCATAGTGATGCGTGCATATCCATGTTTATATCAGCACAATTCATAATAGCCAAATTATAAAACCAACACAAGTGTCCATCAAGAGATGAATGGATTAAAAGCTGGGCATGATGGTGTGGCACACCCTTGTAATACCAATACTTGGGAGGACAAGACAGGAGGATTGCAGGTTTGCAGTCAGCGTCAGCTACTTAGTGAGGCCCTCTGAAACTTAGTGAGACCCTGTTCCAAAATAAAGAATAAAAAATAGGGCTGGTGGTGTAGCTCAGAGGTAGAATGCACCTTGGTTAAACCTCTACTACCACCAAAAATAAAATGAATGGATTAAAAATTATATATATATACACACAATGGAATTCTACTCAGCATCAAGAAGAATAACAAAATTATGTAATTTGCAGAAAAATGGAAGAACCTGGAGAACCTTATGTTAAGTGAGATTAGGCAGTCACAGAAAGTAAAGGGTCATATACTTTCTTTCATATATGGAAGCTAGAGAGAAGTGGGAACTGGGGAAGGGGTTAAGTGAGGGCATAATGTTTACAGTCCCATCCGTTTCCCTACAAATGACATGATTTTTTTATTCTTTATGTCTGAGTAAAATTCCATTGTGCACATATCCCATAGTTTTGTAATCCCTTCATCTGTCAATGGACATCCTGGCTGTTCCCATAGTTTGGCAATTGTGAATTGTGCAGCTATAAACACAGATACACATGTGTTGGTGTGATAGTTTGGTTTCCATTCTTTTGGGTAGATACCCAGAACTGGTATTGCTGGATCATATGGTAGGTTCATTCCCATTCATCTGAGGATCCTCCATACTGTTTTCCAAAGTGGTTGCACTAATTTGCAATCCCACCAACAATCCCTCCACACCCTTGCCAGCATTTGTTGTTGTTAATTTTTTTTTATATATGGTTGCCATTCTGATTGGAATTAGATGAAATCTCAAGGTAGTTTTCATTTGCATCTCTCTGATTGCTAATGATGTGGAACATTTCCTCATATATTTATTGGCCATTTGTATTTCTTCTTTTGTGAGATGTCTATTTAGATCCATTGCCCATTTTTGATTGGGTTATTTGTTTTCTTAACTGTGATTTTCTTGAGTTCTCTGTATGTCCTTGATATTAGACCTCTATCAGAAGAGTAGTTGGCAAAAATTTTCTCCCACACTGTGGGCTCTCTGTTGATGTTTATGATAGTTTTCTTTGCTTCACAGAAGCTCTTCAGTTTAATGTAATACCATGATCTTCCTTTGAGTTACTTGTGCTTTTGGGGTCTTGTTGAGCAAGTTTTTACCTGTGCCTGTTTGTTGAAGTGTTGGGCCTATGCCCTCTTCAAGTAGCTGCAAGATCCCTGAGCTGACTTCCAGATCTTTGATCCATATTTATTGTATATGCTAAGGCAGAAATAATATACTAAAATTATTGCTTTACTACCCAAATATTTTTCACACAATGACATGGACATGATATACATGTAAGTTATACAAACTTTATTTTGCTGAATTTTTTTTCTTTCTTCAACAAATAATTTATATTTTTATTTTATTTTTTCAGTACTGGGGATTGAACCCAGAGGCATTCTACTTCTGAGCTATGTCCCCAGCCCTATTGTTTTATTTATTTATTTATTTATTTATTTATTTATTTATTTATTTATGTATTACTTAACATACTCATTGCCAACTATTGAGTCAGCCAATATTGAGAAAGCGAAATTTTTGAACTGACTTTAGTTTATTATCTTTGATTTGTGAAAAGCTAGATAAGCCAAACTGTGAATTCGTTTGAATTATGTCTGACTAGATATATGGACCAGGGCATAATTACTACCACTATCATTTAAGTATGGATAATTATTACAGAATATTTGGAACTCACTGTAAAAAATGTAGTCTCAATTGAATGGAACTGCCAATTCCTGCCTTCTTAAATTTTATGTCTTTAGCACAGATTAAATAATGTCATTTACACTGAATTTGGTGTTAGTGTTTGGCAGTAGTAATCTCAGAAGCCTTTTAAATATATCCAATGTCATTTTCTTTTTTTAAAAAAAATTTGGATACCTCATTTCTTTTTTATTATTATTTTTTAATTGGTGCATTGTAATCATACAACTTTGTTAGGTACAAACTGGTAAAGGCATACATGCACACATTTCTCATTTAACCCTTCCCAAATTCCTGTCTCACTCCCTCACCCTCCCTCCTTCTCAAGTTCAGTTTAGCGATTGACTTTGATATATTTGTGAAAGTACATCATGTGCATTAGGGTGTCCTCCCCTCACACATCCATCACCTTCAGTTAAGTCAACTTCTTTGCTCATATAAGATTTCTCCTTCTTTGTCTAGAGTACCTCTTATGCCCCACTTTCTCTGTAGCTTCCGCATATTAGGGAAACCATATGATTTTTCACTTTTTGTGACTGACTAATCTCACTTAACATAATGTTTTCCAGGTCCATCCATTTCCTTGCAAATGTCATGATTTTGTTCTTCTTAATGGCTGAGTAAAATTCCATTGCTTACATATCGCATAGTTTTGTAATCCATTTATCTGTTGATGGACATCTTGAATGTTTCTATAGTTTGGCAATTGTGAATTGTGTGGCTATAAACATAGATGCACATGCATCAGTTTGATAGTTTGGTTTCCATTCTTTTGGGTAGATACACAGAAGTGGTATTGCTGGATCATATGGAAGGTTCATTCCCATTCCTCTGAGGATCCTCCATACTGTTTTCCAAAGTAGTTGCACTAATTTGCAATCACATCAACAATGTATTAGGATTTCCACTTCTCCAAACCCTAGCCAGCATGTTTTGTTGTTTGCGTTTTGAAGATTGCCATTCTGATTGTGATTAGGTGAAATCTCAAGGGAGTTTTGATTTGAATCTCTCTGATTGCTAATGATGTTGAACATTTACTTATAAATTTAGGGGCCATTTGTATTTCTTCTTTTGTTAAGTGTCCATTTAGATCATTTGCCCATTTTTTTGATTGGGTTATTTGTTTTCTTAGCTGTGAGTTTCTTGAGTTTTATATATATTCTAGATATTAGTCCTCTATCAGAAGAGTAGCTGGCCAAAATTTTCTCCCATTCTATGAGATCTCTGTTGAGGTTCTTGATAGTTTCCTTTGATACACAGAAGCCCTTAAGTTTAATGCAATCCCATGTATTAATCTTTCTTTGAGTTGCTTGTGACTTTGAGGTTTTGTTAAGAAAGTTTTTACCTGTGCCTATGTGTTGAAGCGTTGGCCCTATGCCCTCTTCAAGGAGCAGCAAGGTCTCTGGCTTGACTTCCAGGTCTTTGATCCATCTTGATCTGACTCCTGTGCAGGGTGAGAAAGTTGGATTTATTTCCATTTTTCTTCATATGGTTAACCAATTTTGCCAAGACCACTTGTTGAAGAGGCTATCTTTTTCCAGTGTATGTTTTCTGGCTCCTTTGTCAAAAATCAATTGACTGTAAATATGTAGGTTTTTTTCTGAGTCTTCTATTCTGCTTCATTGGTCTATGTGTCAGTTTTTGTGCCAATACCATGCTGTTTTTATTACTGTGGCTTTGTGATATAGTTTGAATTCAGGTCTTGTGATGCCTCCTGCATGGTTCTTCTTGCTAAAACTACTTTGGCTATTCTGGGCTTTTTGTTGTTCCAAATGAATTTAAGGACCAATTTTTCTATGTCTGTGAGGAGTGAACTTGGAAATTTAATGGGTATGACAATGAATCTGTAGAACACTTTTAGGAGAATGGCCATTTTGATGATATTTATTCTGCCTATCCAAGAGCATAGAAGATCTTTCCATCTTCTAAGGTCTTTGCCAATTTATTTTTTCAACTTTTTATAGTTTTTCTTATAGAGGTCTTTTACCTCTTTGGTGAGTTTTATCCTAAGTATTTTATTTTTGGGGGTGCTATTATGAGTGGAATTGTTTTCTGGATTTCTTTTTCAGTGGATTTATGATTGGTATACAGGAAACTTCTGATTTTTTAAGATTGATTTTGTATCCAGACACTTTGCTGATTTTGTTGATTAGTTCTATAAGTTAATTGGTTGACTTTGTTGGGTCTTCTAAGTATAGTATGTCACCTGCAAAAGGGATAGTTTTAGTTCTTCTTTTTCTATTTTTACCCCTTTGATTTCCTTTTCCTGCCTTATTGCTCTGGCTAGAGTCTCAAGAATTATATTGAACAGAAGTGGTGATAAAGGATATCCTTTTCTTGTTCCTGTTTTTAGTGGGAACTCTTGCATTTTTTCCCCATTTAATATGATGCTGGCTGTGGGCCTGTTATATATTGCTTGGTGATGTTGAGGTAGGTTTCTTCTATTCCAATTCTCTCCAATGCTTTTAGCATGAATGGGTGTTGGATCTTGTCAAATGCCTTTTCAGTATGAATTGAAATGATCATGTGATTTTTTTTCTTTTATTTTGTTTATGTGGTGAATTACATGAATTGTTTTCCATATGTTGAACCAACCTTGTATATCCGGAATGAACCCAACTTGGTCATGGTGTATAATTTTCTTGATGTGGTTTTGAATATGCATTGCATATTTTGTTTATCAGTTTTGCATCTAAATTCATTAGCCATATAGGCCTATAGTTTTCTTTTTTTGAGCTGTCTCTATTTGACTTTGGTATTAATGTGATTTTGGTTTCATAGAATGTGTTTGAGAGAGTCCCATTTCTTTCTCTTTCATGGAATATTTTGAGGAATATTGGGATTATCTCTTCTATGAATATTTTATAAAATTTACTTGGAAAACCATCTGGCCCCGAGCTTTGTATCTCTTTGATTTCTATTGGTCAGTTTAAGTTTTCTATATATTCTTGACTCAATTTGGGAAGTTTATATGTGTCTAGAAATTTGTCAGTTTTTTCTAGATTTTCCATTTTGTTGGAATATAGTTTTTCAAAATAGTTTCTGATGGTCCTCTGTATTTCCAGACTGTCGGTGGTAATATCAGCTTTTCATCTCTTTTTTCGGTAATTTAGGTCAATTTCTTCTTTCTTTTGGTTAGGTTGGCTAATGGTTGATTTATCTTGTTTATTTTGATTTTGTTTATTTTCTGTATTGTTTTGTTGATTTTCTGTATTGTTTTTTATTCCCTACTTAATTTATTTCTGCACTGATTTTCATAATTTCTTTTTTTCTACTGCCTTTGGAGTTAGACTATTCTTGTTTTTCAGGGGCTTTGAGATGTGTCATTATGTTATTTATTTGGTGATTTCCTGTTATTCTTACGTGGGCACTCAGTGCTATAAATTTTCCTCTTAGTACTGTCTTCAAGGTGTCCCAAAGGTTTTGATATGTTGTGTCTATGTTTTCATTGGTTTCTATGAATTTTTTAATTTCTGATCTTGCTTCTTCCATGACCCATTCCTCGTTCAGCAGTGTGGTATTCTGTCTCCATGTGTTTACATAGTTTATTTGAGACTTCTTAGAGTTGATTTCTAGTTTCATTCCAGTGTGGTCTGAAAAGATGCTCTGAATTATGTTATTACACTTTTTGAATTTTCCAGAGCTTGCTTTATGACCCAGAATGTAGTCTATTCTGTTGAAGGTTCCATGGGCAGCTGAGTAAAATGTGAATTCAGCTGTAGTTGGATGAAATATTCTTTATGTGTTTAATGGGCCTATTTGATTTATGGTATTCTTTAAGTCTGAGATGTCTTTCCTCACCTTTTGTTTAGAAGATTGGTCCAGTAATGTGAGACAAGTACTAAAGTCTCCCAGTATTATTGTACTGGGGTCTATGTGTGAGTTTATATCATGAACAGTTTGTTATATGAAAGTGGCTGCACCTATGTTTGGGGCATAAATGTTGACAATTGTTATTTCTTCTTGCTGAATTGCTCCTTTTACTAGTAAAAAATGATTTGTCTCTTCTGATAAGCTTAGGCTTGAAGCCTAACGTATCTGATATCATAGTTGCTACTCCTGCTTGTCTTTGAGTTCCATTGGCATGGTTTACCTTACTCCAGTCCTTCACCTTTAGTTTGTGGGAATCTTTGCTTTTAAGATGTGTTTCTTGCAGGCAGCATATAGATGGATTAAGGGTTTAAATCCATTTTGCCATCTTGTGTCTTTTTATTGTGGATTTGAGGCCATTTATATTCAGTGTGAATTTTGAGAGATGATTTTTAGTTCCTAACATTTTGAGTTTTGACTTCTGTTTGAAATATTGTTTGTTGTTCTTGGCTTAGTTGTTTGCTTCACGGAAGTCCTTGTTTCTCTGCTTCTGACATTTACTTGTTAGTTTTCTTTGTAGTTAATCTCTTTGAGTATCTTCTCTAGTGCTGGTTTGGAACACATACAGTCTTTCAGTTTCTATTTTTCATGGAAGGTTTTTATTTCCCTGTCAATTTTGAGAGATAGTTTTGCTGGGTAGGAGAATCTTGGTTGTAAGTTGTTTTCTTGCAGAGTTTGGAATATGTTGCTCCATCCCCTCCTGGCTTTCATGGCTTGATTAGGGATGTCTGGAGTGATTCTAACTGGTTTGCCTCTAAATTTCAGTTGTACTTTTACTTTTATTGCATTTAACATTTTCTCCTTGGCCTCTACATTAGTCAATTTGATTATTATGTGGCGTGGTGAACCTCTTCTTTGGTCTTATCTTGAGGAAATTCTATATGTTTTCTGTACCTGTCTGCCAACTTCTCTTTCTATGTTTAGTAAATTCTCTGATATTACTTCTTTGAAAAGATGATCTATTCCATTAGTTTCAACTTCTAATCCCACTTTTATGCCTATTATTCTTAGGTTAGCTCATTTAAAATTGGCCTAGATCTTGCTGATGTCCAATTCATGCTGTTAATTTTTTAAATTATGTACTATGAATTAATTTGTGGAATAGTCATCTTCTATAAGTGATATTCTTTTTTTGTGTGTTCTAATCTACTGTTTATAATTTGTATTGATTCCTTCATTTCAGCTATTGCATCTTTCATGTGCTTCACTTCCTTCAAGGCTTTTCTTTGATTCCTATTCAGGTTGTCAGATTCTTTGTTTATTTCTCCCTTTATTTCTTTCCAGCTCTCCCTTCTTTTTCTTTGGAAATTTTGTATCATTTCTACTATTAAATATCTGAATAGTTCTTCTGGTAATCTCTGCCATTCTGTGTTGGTGAGTTCTGTTATTATGGGATTATGGTAGTTCATTGTTTCTTTGCTATTTTCCTTCCCATGATTCTCATGTTCTTAAGTTTATATTTTTGCTGCTTTTTCAAGCTTTCTCTCAATTTATATGTTTCTTACTTTTGTTTTCTCTCTGTGAATAGTATCTTGTACTTAGTTACAATTACTCTATGGCTTATTCTGCCCACTGTATTGGTGTCATTGGTGGGTTTCAGATGTTAACTTCTATGGTTCATTTGTTGCTTCTATTATGGGGATTCATCTCAGACATGTGAGTAGGACAGTTTGTGGCCCCTGCTTTTTTAGACCTCGATGTGAGATGTGTTGAGCTATTCCTTCTATCAACAGAGGTGAGTATCCTTGGTGTTTGGCAGTCCTTTGTAGTCACCTCTCTGGTCCAATCTTTGCTGTAGGGATTTAGAGATGTCCACTGGTATATACAAGGACAGGTTGTGTTCAGTGGTGGAGATTAGATGAGGGGGGAGAAGCTGCAGTGATGAATGCAAGAATAGGGTAAAGTAAAAGATATGGTTCAGTGGAATAAGAGTTTGAGTGTGTTAAGGTGATATATGGTAAAGATTAGGGATAGTGGATATATGGGGGAATTCTGGTAGTCAATGTATAGTAGGTGTAGTGGTATGAAATGGTCCTGATATGAGACATGGAAAAAAGGAAAAAGAAAAGAGAAAAAAGTGTTGAGAGGAAGAATATAGATAGGAGAGAGGGAGGCAAGTGTGTTAAAGGGATAAGAAAGAGAGCCGACAACTGAGCAAAAACAAACAAACAAACAAACAAACAAAAAAAAGCAACCAATCATCCAAGAAACATAAATAAATAAAACAAAGCAAAACAAAACAAAAACAGAGCAAAAATAAAAAAGAAACAAAAACCTAAACCCTGCAAGTATATAAATAGAGAGCCAAGTTTGCCTCTGCCGTCCTTTTTGATCTGCCTGGATATTTTCAGCTTTTATTTTTTTATTTATTTTTTTTTAATTTTTTATTGTAGTAATTTGTGCAATATAGCATACATCTGTGTTAAGTACGAGTTGTTAACAACATATTTGCACACAATTCTCATTTGACCCCTTCCCAAATCCCCCCCCAATCCCCTTCCCCTCCCTCCCCCTTATTTTCAGCTTTTAAATGTCTACTCACTATATTAGATTTTTGAGTATGTTTCAGGCATTCTTTTTTTTTTTTTTTTTTTTTTTTTTTTTTTTTTTTTTTTTTTTTTTTTTTTTTTTTTTTTTTTTTTTTTTTTTTTTGCAGTACTGGGGATTGAACTCAGGGGCATTCTACCTCCAAGCTATACCCCCAGCCCTATTTTTTTTATTATTCTTTATTTTGAAACCAAGTCTCACTAAGTTGCAGAGTGCCTCACTAGGTAGCTGAGGCTGGCCGAGAACTTAGATCCTCTGGTCTCAGCCTCCGGAATGCTGGGATTACAAGCGTGTGCCACCACACCCGGCTGTTTCAGGCCTTCTTATCTGCTCTCTCTGTTAGTGCAGGCTTGGAGTTCTGCTGGTGCCTTTCCCATTGCAAGCTTGTGTTTCTGAGCTCTTCATGGGGACTGTCCTTGTGCTGTTCTTGTCTATGTAGGCAGTGGGCGTCACTGAATCTGGACCCAGTATAAACCCAAGGCTCTGCACTTTCTACAGGCCCTGTCTGAGTCTCTTTCTCTACATTTGCTGGTGGCAGGGGTAAAGTCAAAATGCTGGCCATTTTCCAGCATACCTTTAAGGACTCTATACCCTGTGTGCCCTGATTCCCTCCCTCACTGCTGCACCTATCCATTTGCTTGAAGGGTGGGTGACTGAGTCTGCAGTTGTCACAGGGGTTCCTGGCTGGGTAGTTAACTTACAATTGAGTGCTGCTCTGGCTCTGGAGGGAGAGGTGAGCTGGGATGACCCTGCCACAGGCTTAAGCTGGTCATTCCAGGCATTCAGGTCACTGTTGATTGTGCAGAGATATGCCATCTGATTAGGGTGTGGTGTTCTGGAGTTGTTTATTCCACATCTGGTCAGTGGGTATGCAGGAGGTCGTTAGATGTCTTGCTGTTAGTAGACCTGGCTCTGGGTGGCCGGCTCAGTGGCAGCCACCCCTCTGTGGCATGTACCACTGCAGCATCCCCGGGCTCCTTCACTCTCCCTGGACCACTTTCTGGGTTCTGTTCAGCTGCACTTCAATTTTTGTTACTTGCTTACTTTTTTTTTTTTTGCAGTACTGGAGGTTGAACTCAGGGGCATTCTACCTCCGAGCTATACCCCCAGCCCTATTTTTTATTCTTTATTTTGAAACCGAGTCTCACTAAGTTGCGGAGTGCTTCACTAGGTAGCTGAGGCTGGCCTCGAACCCGGATCCTCTGGTCTCAGCCTCCCGAATGCTGGGATTACAAGCGTGCGCCACCACTCCCGGCTACTTGCTTACTTTTTTGCTGCTTTTTTTTCTTCCATCAGGAAGCTGCTTTTATGGCAGTTTTGATTCGAGCTCTACAGCACCTGAAGAGAGGTGTTTCACTCAGTCTCCATCTTGGGCTTTCTCCAATGCCATTGTATTAACTGAAATTTATGAATTCACTGGGGTTTGTTCTAGATTCTTTAGCCAAGATATATTTGCAAGTGTCCTCCATTCATAAAAATGTCACCTTCTATAAATCTCAATAATTCCTCTGCAGGTTGTCTACAGGTCTTCATTTAATAAGTGGTATTCTCAGTAGAGTTGGTTCTTTTTCAAGGTCCTCTGGATTGTGTAATTAAAGTACTTTATAAACCGATGCTATTTTTCATTTCTATATTAAATATTCTTAGATTAATTTTGCTTTTGGCTATAATCATGCAAGCCATTTCTTTTTGTTTTTCAATTTACCAATAGTTTTATTAAATCTTTCTTTTTTATTTTATTGTTCCATTGTAATTACACATCTTGATGAAGTTCAGGGTGGTAGAGGCATATATGCATATATCATTCATTAATTCCTCCCCCATTTCCCAACCTATTCCCTCCCCCTTCCCTTCATCCCATGCTCAGTATAGTGATTGACTTTAAATTTGTGTATATACATCATGCCCATTGATGTATTTACCTCTTCTCTCCTCCCATCTCCTTCATTTAGTTCACCTTCTTGACTCATCTAAGGTTTCTCCTCCTTTGTCTAGAGTCCCTCCTATAACCCACTTTGCCCCTAGCTCCTGCATATTAGGAATAACATCCAATTTTTTACTTTTTGTGACTGACTAAAATCACTTAGCATAATGTTTTCCAGTTCCATCCATTTCCCTGCAAGTGACAGATTTTGTTCTTCTTTACAGTTGAGGAAATTTCCATTGTGTACACATTCCATAGTTTTATAATCCATTGATAGACATCTATTGATAGACATCTTGGCTGGTTCCATAGTTTGAGAGAGTACATCTTTTCTCTGAAGAAAAACAATAGCCTTAATATGCCATAAGATATAGTTTGAATATACATATGGTAAAGCTCATTTTGAGCAGAAAGTTGATTTTTTCATTCAAGTAGAATAGATGTTGGTTCATCTTAGGGAAAGGAAGTAAAAACAGATCTGAGAAAGTGTCCAGATGTGTTCCCAGCACAATCCCCCAAGACAGTTTTAAGATATTATAAAAGAAGTGTATTTCATGCTTGAAGTTAACTTTTCAATAAGGATTATTGCTTGCTTAGAATTTAATTATCTCTGTGAGGTAAGAACATATTTTAGTAAGCTCAAAAATAGGTTACTAATGAATGTTAACTTCCTGGAATTAGTGATGTAAGAAATCAAATAAGAGAGTCAATAAAGTAGTCTTGTCTTCCTTATTGGAGAAGAAAAAAGCAACAAATTCGTGCTAATTCTTTTTTAATGCATTGCAGAAAGTACAAGCAAAATTCTTGTTGCATATTTGAAAGTAACAATAGAACCTTGCAACATTACCTGCCTTTAAATCTCTTCAGAGCAAAGTAGTGGTAGTGCTACTGTTGCCTTAGAGGTAACTTAATGGTGACTTAAAAGTTATGAACTGGCCAAGTAGAACTAGGCTACTGTCAGCAGCCTTATGATTTTTGCTAAAATAATACTTTATGTGGAAATTGTTTATCCAACTGTTTTATCCTAGCTAGGTCTCTAGCACATGTTTTATTCTGTTGGTACATTTTACATGTGTGATAATCAACCAATTTAAATTGAATATTCAATTCAATGTATTCAGGAAATACTTTTGACTTTAGGCAAAAGCATTAAGCCTTGAGAAGCTATATTGGAAACACTTTTGACACCTCAAAAAATCATAACTTTGTGAATTTAAATACATTAATTTATAAAACTGGATATTTGCATGGATAATATATGAAAATTGAAGTCAGTATTTTCTAGCAAACCAATTTTTTGGTTTGCCTTCTGATTAAATAGACAGATTGTGGTGAATCCTATACCAGAATCATGAAATCTACTTACTAGGTCAAACTGTTTTACAAAGACATATTTATTTATTTATTTATTTATTTATTTATTTATTTGCCTGTGTATAGAAGTAACTTCATTGTTGAAAATACTGAGGGATAATTAGAGAGAGAGGGAACAGGAAGAAAAAATGCTTGAACATTTGAGACAGAAAGAACCATAGTTGTTATAGGTACCTGATTCCTACTGCCCAGTATAGATTACTATTTTTCTTCCTGAAATCATCCAAGAAATAGATTTCATAGGGTCTATCACTCATTGTGCCCTGTACTTTATTATATTGATGACTGAGATTTTTCTTATTTCTGAACAATTTCAACTTTAGTCCATAGTTTCATAGATACCTTTTCTAGTCTCTTCCAACACAAATAACATGCAAAAATTTATTAGCATCTTTCTCACAATAGCTATTCAATTTAATTGAAATGGATTATTCCCCCAGCTCTAGACTAAAACAACTCAAATTTTCATATTAAACTTTCTTAGAGGACTTAACTATTATTTTAATGTTAGCTTTGACTATTCTCAATAACCTTTCAGAACAATATGTATCTTCCTAAAAATATAATAAATCCAACTTGCACAAAGTATTCTTATCATTCTTGCATTCTATTTCCACATCCTTCTTATGCTTGTGGTCTCAAATATTATCTCTGTGTTTTTGGCTTCTAGTTTTGATATTCTTCACAAGCATGAGTTTTACACCTCCACCTGTGTACTAAATGTTATTGCTGGAATATTCTAATGTCATTCATTGGATGCAAAGGTAAATGCTTTTTATTTTACTCATATATGTCACTCTACCAATCTCTTGGTTTTATTAATGACAATCTCAATCCCCTAGATATTCAGGGTCATTATGGATGGGAAATGATGGCCTAACACTTCAAAATTCTGGAAAACAACATTAGGATGAGGATGAGAATGAGCATGACAGCTGTGCTATTTCTAGACTGAGCTGGAAAACAAAAACATAAATAAATGTCAGTTAGATTATCTAGATAAAACATTACTACATTTTGCCTTTGATGATGTCAGTATTTTGCCCAATGAAAGTAGAATCTCTTAAAAATAGTTCTCTTATTATAAACCATGAAAATCCTGACAGTTACATATGGTAGAACATTTGAGTGTGTTGATCCCAGATAATATCAAGAAGAAACATATCATGCGTACTTTTAAAAAAAGGCTTCATTTGGAAATACTTCTTTCCTACCGATAATCAATGTCACTACTGACTTACAAAACCAAAGAGGAGTGAAAACAAGTTTAAAATATATTAATTTAGCATGATTTTTCAATTCAATTAATTCTTATTCCATTAGATATTTATCCCTGATATTCACATTATAGAGTTTTCCCCTCAGTTTCCAAATTAAAAATTATTAGAATAAATATCAATTTGTATAGTTCCAGGGAAACATCATTTACTTAAGGTGTTTCTCTTGCAATTTGTATTTTAAAAATAAACAATTTATGGATCTCTAGAAAAATGCAAGTAACTATGCTCTATATTATAGGATTGTTTTGCTTTTAGCTTAGGATGAGTCTGTGTGACAGGAAAAAAAAACATTTGAGGAATGGTCTGGTTCTTTTTTGGATGCTTGTAGCTGGATAAAGAAGTGTACTTTTCATATTCTGACCTATAAACCATGAGACATTTGCTTCAAGACAAATTTTACCCATGTTATTGTTATTTTTATTGAAATACTTTTGATTGTCTTTGAATTCATCTCTTTTCAGTTGCAATGCCCTTTGTGACTCATTCACAGTATAAAGGTAGTACAAAGAAGGAAAGCAGGGATCAGACCAGTAGTTCTCAAAAGAAATGATATTGGATCATAGAGATAATTTTGGAAATTTTAGAGGACACTTTTAAGTCATGACAATTGTGGAAAGTGAACTCTACTGACATTTAATGATAAAGATACAGGAATACAATGACTAGGAGCCATAGAAAATGGTCCTGTGTCATGCACAAATGTTAAGTATCCTTTAGACATTTACTCAATTATTATTTTCTGAGCTAAGTTAATATATCAACCTGGAAAATTATCAGACCCTAGAGCCCAAATCCATGA
This sequence comes from Graphiurus murinus, assembly GCA_004027655.1. Classification (NCBI taxonomy): domain Eukaryota; kingdom Metazoa; phylum Chordata; class Mammalia; order Rodentia; family Gliridae; genus Graphiurus; species Graphiurus murinus. The sequence goes on from PVLC010005706.1 coordinate 39,924, forward strand.
TTCATGCAAATGAAATAAATTTCATTAATTTTCTCAACAGTACTTTTTTCAACAATGCAGTTACCCCCCAAAATGAGCGAATCATGTGCATTGGTTTGTTTAAAATTTCATCAAGGTCTGTGCATCATTTAAAAAGTACATGACATTTGATGTGGCAATTAAAAATTTCTTAACTGTTTTGAAATGACAAATTTGTGGTGATGCATACAGGTACAAGCACTGACTACGTCATCTATTGTACTTGAGTTCAAATATTGAAATGCTTATTATGACATACTTTAAAAATTCTTCTTCAAATTATATAGAGACATTACGTTGAGTTTTTAACTATGTATGCATATCATATTCAATATAAACTCCATTTCAGCATAGTGGTTGTGGTTATATGATATGTTTGTTATTAAAAATAAGTTCATTATAACTGAAAGTTAATTGAGACTGTTTTAGAATAAATATTAAATTGTGGTTTGAGATGATTGTTTTTTGTAGACATAATTTTAACTATAAAATTTAGGTAGTAACATCTATTGTACCACTGTGATCTGATTAAGTTAGATTATGAAGATAAAGTGCCAATTACAATTATAATGCTTATCACATATTATAATGCCAATTACAATTCTTATTACATATAAACCATTCAAAATATGTTATTATTGTGTAGTTATCTGAAAATGTATGTCATCATTCTCAAAATGTAAATAAAATGCAGGACATGGAATGTATATTCCACTTGACATAGTTGAACAGATATCCTCCATAGTCAGGTTCACTATTTTTATGAATCTCAAAAGCTCTTGAATTTCTCTTTATCCCATGAGCTGATACAAAATTTTTGTTTCTACTACCATGTTTCTTGACTGTTATTGAATCTGCATCTTTACATTATTTAGGAAAAAAACCTTCAAAAGTTCAAAAGATTGTTAACTGCTATTTTTTATTCATTCCCTAAAATCCATCTATTAAAAAATTCTCTCAATGACTTTGCTCTAAAAAATACCAGGATTTTGATAATTCTTACTGCTTTCACTTCTGCTTCCCTGGTCTAAACCTCCATAATCTCTATTGTGAATGAATATATTATCTAACTGTACTCTCTTCGTTTACCCTTTCCTTTTGCCTCTACTATGTGCACAACATAGTAGCCAAAACAGTCCTTCTAAATAACAAGCACAGCATTTACTCCACAATTTACTCAGAGTAAATGACAGAGCCATAAGATGGCTTATAAGTTCCTAAATGGTGTGGATTTCTATTACCTTTCCAACCTTATTATTTTCTATCTAACACTCTCATTCCAATTGTCCTGATCTTGGTAACGTTTGTGGGAATTTTTTCCTGCTTAAGGGTCTTTGCATACTCTGTTTTCCTGCTTAGAGAACTACTTCCCTAGTTATATGCATGGCTTCCTCCATGGTCTTCTTAAGGTATTTACTCTGATATTAAATATCTTCAGTGAGATTTTCCTAAATATTCTATTTTTTATTATTTTTATATAATAACTGGTGCATTGTAAACATACATCTTTGTTAGGTACAAGCTGATAAAGGCATATATGCACACATTTCTCATTTAATCCCTTCCCCAATTACCACCCCACTCCCTCACTCTCCCTCCTTCTCAAGTTCAGTTTTGTGATTCACCTTGATATATTTGTGAAAGTACATTGTGTGCATTAGGGTGTGCCCCCACCACCTGTCCATCCCCTTCAGTTAAGTCAACGTTTTTACTTATCGAGGGTCTCTCCTTTTTCATCTGGAGACCCTCTTATGCCCCATCTTCTCCCTAGCATCTGCATTTTAGGGAGAACAAATGCTTTTTACTATTTGTGACTGGCTAATCTCACTTAACATAATGTTTTCGAGTTGCATCCATTTCCCTGCAAAGAACATGATTTTGTTCTTTATGGCTGAGTAAAATTCCATTGTGTACATATCCCATAGTTTTGTAATCCATTCATCTTTCAATGGACATATTGGATGTTTCCATAGTTTGGCTATTGTGACTTGTGCAGCTATAAACATAGATACACCTGTGTCAGTCTGATAGTTTGGTTTCCATTCTTTTGGGTAGATACCCAGACGTGGTATTGCTGGGTCATAAGGTAGGTTTATTCCCATTTGTCTGAGAATCTTCCATTCTGTTTTCCAAAGTGGTTGCACTCATTTGCAATCCCACCAAAAATGTATTAGGGTTCCCACTTTTCCACACCCTTGCCAGCATTTGTTGTTGCTTGTGTTCTTGATGATTGCCATTGTGATTGGAGTTAGGTGAAATCTCAGGGTAGATTTGATTTGCATCTATCTGATTGCTAGTGATGTGGAACATTTCCTCATACATTTATTGGCCATTTGTATTTCTTCTTTTGTGTAGTGTCTATTTATATCCTTTGCCCATTTTTTGATTGGGTTATTTGTTTTCTTAGCTTTGAGTTTCATAAGTTCTCTATATATCCTAGATATTAGTCCTCTATCAGAAGAGTAGCTTGCAAAAATTTTCTCCCACTCTGTGGGCTCTCTGTTGAGGTTCTTGATAGTTTCCTTTGCTGCACAGAAGCTCTTCAGTTTAATGCAATCCCGTGTATAGATCGTCCTTTGAGTTGCTTGTGCTTTTGGAGTCTTGTTGAGAAAGTTTTTACCTGTGCGTATGTGTTGAAGTGTTGGTTCTATGCCCTCTTCAGTAGCTGCAAGGTCTCTGGCATGATTTCCAGGTCTTTGATTCACCTTGAGTTGACTCTTGTGCAGGGTGAGAAAGTGGGGTTTATTTCCATTTTCCTGCATATGGTTAACCAGTTTTGCCAACACCATTTGTTTACAGGGTATCTTTTTTCCAGTGCATATTTTGGCTCCTCCGTCAAAAATCAATTGACTGTAAGCATGGGTCTGTTTCTGAGACTTATATTCTGCTCCTTTGGTCTATGTCTCTGTTTTTGTGCCAATACAATGCTGTTTTTATTACTGTCGTATTGTAGTAGAGTTTGAAGTCAGGTATTGGGATACCTCCTGCATGAGTCTTGTTGCTAAGAACTACTTTGGCTATCCTGGACCTTTTGTTGTTCCTGATGAATTTAAGGACTGACTTTTCTATGTCTGTGAGCAGTGACCTTGGTAATTTCATTGGTGTTGAATTGAATCTGTAGATCAGTTTTGGGAGGATGGCCACTTTGATGATATTTATTCTGCCTATACAATAGCATGGTAGATGTTTTCATCTTCTAAGGTCTTCATCAATTTCTTTTTTCAACTTTTTATAGTTTTACTTATAGAGGTCTTTTACCTCCTTGGTTAGGTTTATCCATTTTGCCACATTGTGTCTTTTTATTGGGGAGTTGAGACCATTTGTGTTCAGTGTGATTATTGAGAGATGATTTTTAATTCCTAACATTTTGAATTTTGACTTCTGTTTTTGGTGGTGTTTATTCTTCTTTGCTTAGTTATTTGCTTCCTGGAAATTATTGTTTATCTGGTTCTGATGTTTACTTGTTAGTTCTTCTTTGTAGTTAATATCTTTGAGTATTTTTTCCAGTGCTGGGTTGTAAGACATAAATTCTTTCAGTTTCGTTTGTCATGGAAGATTTTTATATCCTCGTCAATTTTGAGAGAGAGTTTTGCTGGGTAGGAGAATCTTGGCTGCAAATTATTTTCTTTCAGAGTTTGGATTATGTTACTCCAGCCCCTCCTGGCTTTTATGACTTGTTGGGAGTTCTGGAGTGATCCTCATTGGTTTGCCTCTAAATGTCACTTGGCCTTTTACTTTTGTTGCCTTTAGAATTCTCTCCTTAGCCTCTAGATTAGTCAACTTGATTATTATGTGGCGTGGTGAATCTTTTCTTTGGGCTTGTCTTGAGGGAGTTCTCTATATTTCCTGTACCTGTGTGTGAACTTCTCTTTCTATGTTTGGAAAATTCTCTGATACTGCTTCTTTGAAAAAAATGTTTATTCCATAAATTTCAACTTCTAATCTCTCTTCTATGCCTATTATTCTTAGGTTTGCTCTTTTACAATTGGCCCAGATCTCTTCGATGTCCAATTCATACTGTCAATTTTTTTTCTAAATTATGTACTATGGATTCATTTTTGGAATATTCATCTTCTAAGAGTGATATTCTATTTTCTGTGTATTCTAATCTATTCTTTATAGTTGGTATTGATGCCATCATTTCAGTTATTTCATCTTTCACTTCCTTCAATGCTTCTCTTTGGTTCCTTATCATGTCATCCCATTCTTTGTTTATTTGTTCCTTTATTTCTTTCCAACTCTCCCTACATTCTTTTCCAAAAATCCTGTACTGTTTCTAGTATTAAAGATCTAAATTGTTCTTCTGGTAATCTCTGCCATTCTGAGTTGGTGAGATCTGTTATTGACAAGTTGGTGGCTCATTGTTTCTTTGCTATTTTTCCTTCCCATGGTCCCCTGTTCTTAAATTTATATCTTTGCTGCTCTTGCAGATTTTCTCATCCAGTCTCTGCAGTGGTTGTTAAGAGGTGTCTTCTAAGCCAGGCGTGGTGGCACATGCTTGTAATCCCAGCATTCGGGAGGCTGAGACCAGAGGATCCGGGTTCGCAGCTAGCCTCAGCTACCTAGTGAGGCACTCTACAACTTAGTGAGACTCAGTTTCAAAATAAAGAATTAAAAAAATAGGGCTGGGGGTATAGCTTGGAGGTAGAATGCCGCTGAGTTCAATCCCCAGTACCGCAAAAAAAAAAAAAAAATAGGTGTCTTCTGGTATATACAGGGACAGGTTATGTTCAATGGTGAAGGTTGGAAGGTTGGGTGAGAAGTCACAGTGATGAATTCAAGTATAGAGTAAAGTAGACGGTATGGTCCAGTGGAATAGGAGGTTGAATGTGTTGAGGTGATATATTGTAAAGATTAGAGATAGTAGATATATCTGAGGATTCTGGTAGTCAATATAGAGTTTTGAATGTGGTAGTATGAGAATGTCTTGATATGAGACAGGAAAAAAAGGAAAAAGAAAAGAGAGGGGGAAAAGTGTTGAGGAGAGGAATATAGATGGGAGAGAGGGAGGGAAGCTTGTAAAAGGGATAAGGAGGGGATTCAACAACCTAAGCAAGAAATAACACAGCAACCAATCATCCAAAAAAATAACTAAATCAAGGCAATACAAAATGAAAACAGAGTAAAAACACATAAAACATAACACCGAAAAAAGTAAAACAAAAAAATCCCCCAAACCAAAAAACAACAACTAGAAACAAAAACAAAATCCCTGCTAGTTTGTAATTACAGAGCTTAAATTTTCGAGTTTGTCTCTGGCATTTCTATTTGCTCTGTCAGTGCAGGCAGAGGGTTCTGCTGATGCCTCTCCCGCTGCAAGCTTGTGCCTTTGAGCTCTCCACAGGGCCTGGCTGCATCTCTCACCCCGCCATTGCTGGTGGCAGGAGTGAAGTCTAAATGCCGGGCATTTCCAGATGCCCGATATGCACTGGCTTCTTATTGAACTTCTGTTCCTATCTAATCACTAGAAGGGTGGGTGACTGAGTCTGTCCTTTGTATAGGGGCTCCCGCACCCTGGGGGTGCAATCCAACTTACAGATCTCTGCTGCTCTGGCTCTCATGGGAGGGGTGAGCTGGGTGACCTCGGAGCTGGCTTAAGATGGTTGTCCCAGGTGTTCTTGGTCTCTGTTGATCCTGCAGGTAAATGCAGACGCCATCTTGGCTTCTCAACCTGGTTTATTTTTTTCTATGCTATTTTTTTAAAAAAGATTGGGTATGGGGGGGAGGGGTTGGTGCTGGGGATTGAACCCAGGGGCATTCTAACTCTGAACCACACCTCCAGCCCTATTTTATTTCTTATTTTGAAACAGGATTTTATTTAGTTGCTGAGAGTCTCACTAAGCTGCTGAGACTGGCTTTGAACCTACAATCCTCCTGTCTCAGCCTCCCAAGTACTGGGATTACAGGCATACACCACCAGACTTACTATCATTTCAAATTGAACACTCTTTTCAGCATTTATTTTTTCATTACCCGATCTATTTTTTCTCCCAGTAGAACTAACCATCCGCATATTATGACTTCCTCTACCAGAATGTAAAGATCCTAAGAGCAAAACTTGTTTTCTGTATTTTCTATATCTATAGCAATATCTGACATTCTGTATGTGCTCAATAAGTATTCATTAAATGAATGCATACATATTTTTCATTTTATATTATTTTTCTGTGATACTGTAAAATGAACTCCAGGAAATTTTACCTCTGAGATACACCTCCAGCTTTTTGTTTGTTTCAAAACAGGGTCTCACTAGGTTGCTAAGAGTCTTATTTTATTACTGAAGTTGGCCTCAAACTTATAATTCTCCTGACTCAGTCTCCCAACTACTGGAAATATAGGCAGGTGCCATAATGCCTGGATATACTTTTATTTAGTAAGAGACTAGACAGAAAATGGCTGATTTACTACCTCTGGCATGATGCCAACACATATTACATAAATAATTCTAATGTAAAAATCCATTTCAAATCATTGGTGCATGTATATTAATTTGATATGTAAATCAAATAAAACTCTAAATAAAGCCCAACACTTTATAAAATGTTTTGACACAGAAGTTCACAAAGTGGTTTCACATCTATTTTCCCTAATTGAATCTAACAATATTGAATGGCATACAAAGTAGTGAGTATTTTCTCTATTTAACAGAGTAGGAAACAATTATACAAAATAAATGATTAGCCAGGGAATCTGTGTCATGTGTCTTCTAATCACTTTACTTTTTCTTGTTACACTTTTATCTATGATTATATACACACAGGCTTACTAGAATAACAATTTAGATGGGTTCCATTGGCCAGGTAACTCATAATTAGTTCTGGCAAACAGCAAACAGTCCAGTTGGCATTTTTACTGTAAAACTGTAAAATGTATCCTAGTTGCATAGACATTACTGACTAGTATGTATATCCCGGTCATTAGAATTGCATGTGTGATATTCACAGAATCTACACCATAGCATTAGAGGAACCAGGAAAGAAAAGATAATGCCTTCTTCATGTTTTTTAACCCTTGTCATTTCTAGGATGAATTTTGTTGCAGAAGCTCATTCAATATAGTTTTGTGATGGATAAAAGTAGCCCAGGTGAGTATAAATAAATTATGCCTATAAGCTGTGTTCTTTCTTAATATCCTCAGTCCAATGGTAATATTTTCGATTAGAATACCAGTTTCCAAGTCAAATACCCCAAAGAATGATATTTTAATATATACACCAGGTATTCTATCCATTGCTTTAAATAGTTATGTGACCTATGGGGAAAGAAGATACTCAATTAATGATAGTAATTGGTGGAACTGAACGTCAACAAAGTTATATGAAAGTTATTAATCATCTCAAGACACATTGAAAACTTTGTGAACACATGAGGACATTTTATCTTTGGATTAGTAATTAAACATCTGATCTTAAAGATATACTAAGGTAATATGTAAAGTATACATTGTGTTATTTAATTAATTGTCAATCTCATTCCTCTTTATTGTCAACTAAAAAGATATTTTAAATGAGAAATGAGCCAAAAAAATCAAGTGATCCTAAGAATTAACAAACATCATTTGGATAACAGATTTCTTCAGACAGAAAATATAGAAGGATACAATTCCATGGTTATTGTATCCCAATCCATTTTATCTTTGATTGTGGTGAGACTAAAACTAAAGTCAGTTATATCCTCTATTAATTATATTGCTTGTGTAAATATTAATAAAGGCAAGGATAATTCTACTTCACTAGCTGGTAAATGCTTAATCATATGTTTACTAATGAGGGAAGTAAAACAATGAAAGTTTGCCTTGTCTTGCAGGTATTGCAAAATTCAGGATGTTCATTGGAAAAAAGGCTATATAAGATAAGACATTTTCATTTATGAAAGATAAGATGAAACACAGTATTCTATTTAAAATCATTAACCTAAAAATAAATGGGTCTGTACTTTCATCCTATAGCCAAGGCTGAGTTCTTAATCTAAATGTTAAAATTATCATTAATAAGATTCTATACCCTAAAATCATGTATGTGGAAGTCACCATAGACAAAAGTGCCACAGTTCTAAGTTGATAAATGTCCTAGAGAACTGGTTTGTTTTTCAGAGAGTCATGAGGTATCCCTTTCTTTAAAGATGGTATAATTTGATTTCCTATAATGATCCATCCACTGAGTAGTGAGACAGCTTTTGTGAATAGGACCTAACAATAGGTCAACTCTTCATGTGGCTACTTTAAGATTTTATTGAGTTTACACATGCAAACCTTAAAAATATGTGTGTATATAATACTTCATAAATATTTATTTCCGTAAGAATAAGACAACCTTGGTTACAATGTATCCTCCTGTTCATTGCTTCTGAATTTGGTTCATTACTATATTGTTGAGAACTTTTATATGTATATTCACAGGGATATTGATCAGTAATTTTCTTATAGTGTCTAGCTTTGGTATGAGAGTGATTCTGCTGTGAGAAATAAATTCAAAAATACATTTTCTCATATATTTGGAAGAATTTCAAAAAGACTGGCTTTATATTCTTCTTTATAAAAACATATTTTTATTATAGTAAAATAATAACAAAACTTACCATTTAACAATTTAAGTATAAATTCACAGGCATGAAGTATGTTCACAATGTTGTACAGCCATTACTACCATCATTCTCCAGAACCTTTTCATTTTCCTAAACTATAACTCTATATCCATTAAGCATTAGCTATCTATTTCTCCTCTCATTTCCTGGCAGCTATCATTCTACTTTCTCTTTCTGTGAATTTGCCTATTATGGGTATCAGTGAAATAATACAATAATTTCCTCTTGTGATTGGTTTCTCTTACTTAGCATAATAAGAGTGTTCATCCATGTCATACCATGTGTCAGAATAGTATTCCACTTTTAAGGCTGAATAATATTCCTTTACATAAATATGTTACACTTTACTGAATACATGGGTTGCTTTTACTTCTTGACTATTGTAAAAATAAATAAATAAATAAGTGAATAAATAAATAAGTAAATAAATATAAACACTGCTCTGAACTTCGGTGTACAAATACCTATTCAAGTCCCTTCTTTCAATTCTTTTGGAAATATACCCAGAAACATAATTGCTAAATCACAAAGTTATTCAATTTCTATTTTTTTTTGAGGAACTACTGTTTTACACAGCAGCTACATCATTTTACATTCCCACCAGCAGTATATGAAGGTTTCAAATACTCAACTTTTACCTGTGTTTTAAAAAGCTGTGCAAGACAGTCGTGGTGGTACATGTTTGTAATTCTAGTACTTTGTAGTCTGAGACAGGAGAATCACAGGTTTGAGGACAGACTCAGCAAATATTGAGACTCTCATTATCTGTTAAAACCCAGTTTCAAAATAAAAATAAAATAGGCTGGAGTATAGCTCAGAGGTAGAATGTCTCTGGGTTCAATCCCCACTGCCACACACACACACACACACACACACACACACACAGAGCTGAGCATGAGAGGCAAGAGAATTTTCTGTGGAATAGGATGACAGTTGTGATTTTTGAGCACAATGAGAAACACTTTTGAGGTTACAGTATGGGAGAGATAAATGAAAAGAAGGTACCCACAGGTTAAGAAAGTAAAACAACAGAAAAGAACCATAGTGAACTAGGAGGCTAAACCTTCATATTTTTAGAGTAGTTTACACATTATGAAATGCCATGGTTTCAGAGCTGGTGGAAGAGACACTAAGAGGCAAGTGTTTAAGACTTCTCTCTGCATGATTTTAATAACAGTTGAGGTGCAGAAATATGGAGCTCCACAGTGAAATTTTTGTTCAAGGCAGCACACTCAGTGTTCTTTCTTCTAATTTGTTTGTTTTATTTTTCAGAGTTCTCTGCTGACTGTCTGCTACATATAGTATAAATACACCAGCAGCTAAAATGAGCATTCCTGTATAATATCTGACATCTTTGGCCTTCCTTAAATTATTTTTTCCTGATATTCATATGACTAACACAAATTTATTTTTGTTTTTATTTTACATAGTATATCTTTCTTCATTATTTTAGTGCCAACTTTTATAGACCCTATGTTTCTTATAAATAGCACATGGTTTGAGTTTTTAAAGTCTTTTAATTGTGACATTTATATTTGATATACTCTTGGTAATAATAGACAGGTTTATTTCCTACTTTAACAGGTTTATTGAAGTATAATTTATATACAACGAATTACACATATTTAATATGTACAATTTAATGAGTTTAAACCTGTGCAAATGCCTGTGATACCATAAACACAAAGTAATAGAAATATCTAACATTTCCAAAGTTTCCTTGTATATTTTTGCTTTTGTTTGTTTTGTAGTAAGAACATTTAACATGAGATCTACACCCTTAACAAATTTTAAAATGGACAATATTACTTTGGAGTATTACTGGGGATTAAACCCAGGATCATTTTCCCTTTGAGCTATACTCCTAGTCATTTTTAATTTGAAACAAGATCTTGCTATATTTCTGAGGCTAGTCTCTCAAGTGTATATTCTCCTGTCTCAGTCTCTCACATACTGGAATTATAAGCATGTACTACCATGCCCAGATAAAATGGACAATACTCTATTGTAATTAAGGGTACTACATTTTACATTATATATATACATATATGTATATATATAATAGTATATATATAATAGTATATATATAATATAATGGTATTAATTATTTATTTATTATAATTTAAACTTTATATTTATTAAAGTAACAGCCTCCCCTCTCCACTTCCCAGAAGCTGGAAACCACTATCGTATTCTTTGTTTCTATGAGCCTATTATAAATACTTCACATAATTTGAATAATAAAGTATTTGTCCTTTTAAAATTGCATATTTCACTTAGTTTAATGTCTTCCAAGTTCATCCATGTTTTGCAAATAGCAGGATTTCCTCTATTTCAAAATGAATTTATCACATTTTATTTATTTTATTTTATTTCTGTTTTGTGCTTTTATGGATCAAACCCAAGGCCTACTACATACTAAGAAAGTACTCTGCCAATGAGCTCCATTTCTATCCCTTTATCATATTTTCTTTATCAATTCACCCACCAAGGGACATGAGTTGTTTCAATGACTTGGAAATTGTACAAATATAATATTTCATTGTATGAATATACCACATTCTCTGTCTCAATGGATACTTAAATTACTTCCAAATCTTTACTGTTCTTCAAGGAACATGGAAGCGCAGGTAGCTCTTCAAGATCCATATTTTATTTGTTATAAATATATACTCAGAACTAGGATTGCTGGATTATATGGTAATTCTATTTTTAATTTGTTGAGGAAATTTCTTCTGTTTCCCATAGCTTCTGCACCATTTTACGTTTTCACCAACAATGTACAAGGCTTTGTATTTCTTCACATCCTCAGCAACTTTTGTTACATTTTTATAAAAGCCAATACGGGTGAGGTGATATGTCATTGAAGTTTTGATTTACATTTCCCTGATAAGTAATGATGTTGAACATTCATTCACATATGTATTGACTATATACATGACTTCTTTGGAGAAATGTATATTGAATTACTTTCTCCATGTTTAAATTGAGTTATTGGGGTTTTGTTAGCAAGTTGTAGGAGTTTCTTGAATATTTCAAAACTAATTCCTTGTCAAATGTATAGTTTGAAAAATATTCTTCCATTGTATCAATTGCCTTTTCATTCTATTAATTGTTTTCTTTGATGTGTGAAAATGATTTAGTCTGTTTTTATTCTTATTGCCTGTGCTTTTGTTTGTCATGTCCAACAAATCATTGCTAAGACCAATGTCCACAAGCTTTCCCACATACCTTCCTCTATGTGTTTTATAATTTCAGATTACTTTTAATCTCTTATCCACTTTGAATTGCTTTTGTTATAGTGTAAGGTAGGGAACCAATTTTATTATAATTATTATTATTTGCATGTGAATATACAATTTTGTCACCATTTGTTGAGGAGATTATTCTTTTTCATTTTTAATACTTGGTCCATTGTCGTCTCACATCATAATATAGTTTATAGTGATAGTGATATTCATGCACACAGTACTTGATAGGCTTTCCCCTGGCTCCCTTCCCACGATCCTCTTCTCCATACAATATATTGAGATTCTCATTGACAAGATAATTTTGCATATGTACATATTGTCATTGAAAATGTTTCCTTCATTAATTCTCCCTCCCATCACCACCAGCCTCCCCAAGATGACCTCCAGTAGTCCATTTTCTGATCTCTCTTTTTTATTAATTTATTTTTATTGGTTCATTGTAATCCTACATCTTTGTTAGGTACAAGTTGGTAAAGGCATACATGCACATATTTCTCATTTAACCCTTCCCTCCTTCTCAAGTTCAGTTTAGAGATTGAATTTGATATGTTTGTGAAAGTTCATCATGTGCATTAGGGTGCCCCCTAATCACCTTCAGTTAAGTCACCTTCTTTGCTCACCTGAGGTTTCTCCTTCTTTGTCTAGAGTCCCTATGTCCCACTTTCTCCCTAGCTTCCGCATATTAGGGAGAGCATACGATTTTTTTAATTTGTGTGACTGACTAATCTCACTTAACATAATGTTTTCCAGTTTCATCCATTTCCCTGCAAATGACATGATTTTGTTCTTCTTTATGGCTGAGTAAAATTCCATTGTGTACATATCCCATAGCTTTGTAATCCATTCATATGTCGATGGACATCTTGGCTGGTTCATAGCTTGGCAATTGTGAATTGTGTGGCTAAAAACTTAGATACATGTGATAGTTTGTTTTCCATAGATAGATAGTTTGGTTTCCATTCTTTTTGGGTAGATACGAACAAAAAAGAGGACATTATAACTGATGCCACAGAGATAACAAGTATCAGAGTCTACTATGAAAAATATATGTGAACAATTTTATACCCTAGAAGAAATGTGTAAATTCATATAATCTAAACTATGAAAATAGAAATATCTGAACAGACCTATAACACATATGGAAATTGAATCAATGATCAAACATCTCCCAAAAAAGAAAAATTAAGGAATAATGGCTTCACTAATGAATTCTATAATATTTAAAAAAGAATTAATGTCAGTACTAAAAATAAATAAATTAAAAAAGAATTAACATCAGTCCTTCTCATACACTATACTCTTTCCAAAAATGAAATGAGAGGCAAAATTTCCTCTTCATTTTATTTATTTTTGTACTGGGGATGGAACCCAGAGGCATTCTACCTTCGAGCTACACCCCCCAGCCCTATTTATTTATTTTTATTTTTTATTTTGGAACAGGGTCTCACTAAGTTGAGGACAGCCTCAATAAGTAGCTGAGGTTGGCTGTGAACCTGATATCCTCCTGCCTCAGCCTCCCAAGTACTGGAATCACAAGCGTGGACCACCATGCCCGCCCTCTTCATTTTATAAAGTTAGTATTTCCCTGATACCAAACCCAGAAAAGGATACTGCAAGAAAAAACTTACAGGCCAGTCTCCTGATAAACAGATATAAAAATCTGCAGCATGGTACTATGAAACTTTATAGAAAAGTGAACAAAATGGATCATCTACCCACTATGATTAAGTGAGATTTATCCTTCACATGCAAAGATAATTCAGCTTCCATAAATCAATAGATGTGATAAACCACATTAAGGGAATTAAGGATAAAAATTGTATGACCATCTCAATAGATTAAACCAGATCATTTAACAAAATTCAATGCCATTTCAAGATAAAATTATAAGTGATCTAAATGTAGGAATATACCTCAAAATCTAAAGAATACATATAACAGTCTCACAGTTTGAACCATAATGGTGAAAAATATAATTTTTAGACATCTTATAGAATTTGCCAATTAAAACAAAATCCATAATATATTAATTGGAAATATTTTGAGTATTCATTTATTTCTTTACTAATTCTAGGCCTGTTAAGACAATATTTGTCTATGATTTTTCTCTTGGTAGGTTGTGTCTTTCTAGGAATTTGTCCACACTGTTGTTATAAAATTATAAAATGTATCCTTCTATAATCCTTTATATTCCTATAAATTTGGTCATGTTGTTCTTGACTTCCTTTATCTTGCATTAATTTTATTCTTTTGATTCACCTCTCCTTCCTAGCTATTCTAGCTACAGGTATTGATCTTCAAATTAAAGAATGATTTGTTTTAATTAATTTCAAATTATCTACTTTGTTATATTCACTTGTATCATTATCATCTCTTTTTTTCTAGATTTGGGTTTAGTTTGTTGATCTATTTCTAGTCCTTTAAGGTACAAAATATTCCTTTTTAAATTCAAACTTATTTACCTGATACATGAAAACATAAAATCATACACTTTTTTAATATCATATGGTACTTTATACACGCATACATTGTATATAATTTTGAAATCAAAGTAAATATGTCTCCTGATTTCTTGGAGTTTTTTGTTTTTGTTTTTGCTTTTTTGTATTGAAACTTTCAGATTCATTCTCAATCTTTTGTGTATATTATCTGTGTATTTTTATTGATACATTGTAATTACATATCATGGTGAGTTCAGAGTGATAGAAACAGACATGCACTTAGCATTCGTGGTTACAATGAAGATTACATATAATGTCCTAAGGGTTAAATAATATTATTATTTGAATTGCAATCACTTCACTTCAATCACATACAAAAACTCTATTCATACATATCTCCCCCACACTTATTGATGTCTCAGATTTCTTCCTTATAGTATACCTTTTTCCATAGATGTAATTGTTTTCATGCTTTAATCTTTTAAATCCTGAAGAAAGTAAGAGTAGAGCTTCAGACAAAAAATGCACAATACTGATTATCTTCCTTTAGAGGAGAGTGTTACATTTTTTCATGGCTTCAAGTTACTATCTACTGTCCTTTATTTCATATCATATGTTTCCTATAACATTTCTTAAGAGGAAAGTCAAAGGCAATAAAATTTAGTAGCGTTTGTTTATCTGGAATTTTTTAAATTTCTTTTTTATGTTCTAGGGATGATTTTGTCAATAATAGAATTCTCTGAGGACAGGGTTTTTTTTAAACCTATACATATATGCCTTCTGTCCTTCAAGGATTCTTCTTAAAAACTGATAATCTTATTGAGGATCTCTTGTACATGATGAGCCACTTCTCTCTTGATAATTTTAGGATTCTCTTTGTTCTTTGCCTTGTGTCTTAATGTGGATCTCTTTGGACTTGTCATACTTGGAATTTTTGACCTTCCTGGACTTGTTGATTCATATTGTTCCTCAAATTTAGTAAATTTTTACCTTACCTTTATTTCTTAAAATGATCTCTCTGTCCATTTTCTGTCTTCCCTTTCATACATTTCCTTAAGGCATGCATTGGTCCACTTTATTGTATTCCTAATTTCCTTTATGCTCTATCCCTTTTCCTCAATCTTCATCATTCTGATCCTCAGATGAGATAATTTAAGTTGTCCTATGTTCAAGTTTATTGCTTCTAAGTTCTATCTGTGGAATTATGGTTAAGCCATTCAATTAGATTTTTCAATATTATCATTTTGTTTTTAGCTCCAGAATATCTATCAATTTTCCAATATTCTCCCAAATTTCTTATTATTTTATTGATTTTTATTCCCTTCCTTCTAGACCCATTATTCCCTTTAGATCAGGACTATCTATACTGCAGAGGAGGTGGGTCAATAGTGAATAAAAGTGCCATGAAATTCCCTACAATTTGGAATGTGGCTTTTTTCTTGACTGTCCATTTGCTTGATTGCTATAGCTCTCTGACTATTCTCCAGAGTCCATATAAGTTCAGTCAAGTTTTGATTATTTTTTTCGTGGTAGGATGACAGCTTTTAGCTTCTTGGTCCAAAATTTTTCTCTGAGTTTTCTTAAAGAATATTCATGTGGTTTACACTTAGCCATCTTTCTTATTTAAAAAACCAAACAGAATTATTTTAGTTGTATTTCAGAAGCAAATAAGTACGAAAGATTGAATCTCAGTAGAACAATAGTCTCCAAAGAATTTCCAGTCCTATACTTGCAATTGTCACCACTAATTTGAATTGTAAAAGATGGTCATTTTTAATAAATCACTTCCAAAAAGCACATACCCATCAAATAGTAGATGGAAGAAAAAGACCAATGAGATACTCACCAGTGATTCCAGGCAATCAAATGTTGAACCTAGAAAAATGCAGATGCATTCAGCCACTAAAAAGATGGAAATACTGGTTAAAAAACAGAAAAGGATAACTGAAAATATAAATCCACTGAAAGTTTGTGTCATCCTAGTTTTACTGTTCCAAACACACCTGGTTAACCCAAGGAAAAATAAAGTAATTCCTCCAAAAAGGATTGATCTTCAATCTTTCTTGGTCCAAGAGTTCTTGAGAGGATAGTTACAGAGACCATCACATGATGCTAGGTTTGGGGTAGAGAGTGTACTGGACTCCTAGCTGGCCCATTAAATACCATAGGATGAGCCAGCAGGATCACAAGTTCAAGACCAGCCTCAGCAACTTACTGAGACACCATTTCAAAATAAAATAAATGGGCTGTAGTTATTGATCAGTGATAGACCTCCACTGGGCACAATACTCAGAAACACACACACACACACACACATGCAAAGATGTTGAGAAGAAACAGCGCTCTACTTCTTCTCTGGGGATGGAGCTATTGGTTATTTGGCACATTTCATGCCCTTGCTGAGACTGAGACATCTCTGGGGAAACTTTCATGCTGTAGGTCCAGCACAAGATTATCAATAGTGAACCAAATTAAGGTTCTATGCTATGATATTCATTTTAGAGATGTTCTGGACTGTCAGATATTGTGAAGATTGATATAGTCAGAAATTTAAGCATTTATTTTTATTTTTGATTTTCTTACTTTTATACACCTTTTGATTTTTCAGATGTGAAACATGGAGCAAAATGTAATCTGTCTAAGAACTTTACATATATATATATATATATATATATATATATATATATATATATATATATGTGAATAGAAAACTTATTGAACTACTTCACACAATAAAGGTACAAGACTAAATAATCAATATTTAACTGTATTTTTAAAATGTCAACAAGCATGTAGGTATGCATACTCATGTACTATTTGAGTATGGAGTGCTAAAACCATAAAAATTTCAAGTATGTGTTAAGTTGGCTATTGGAAAAATAGAAAAAAATCTTTCCTAACTGTAACTTCATAGTTCTAATTACCGAGGTTTTGAGTTAAATAACTGTAGGGAAGCAAGCTAGATCAGTCATTTCCAACCCTTTCCTATGACACTGACTACAAAGGGACCATATTGTTTCCTTAGTTATCTAATACAGTAGATAAAGTTAATGTAGACTCCTGGAGACATTGATGGTATTAGAAGTACATGCTACTTATTTAATGTGGACACAAATATTATTGATGGAAAAAGACAACAGAACCAATTATTTTTTACAAATCTCAGTTGGATCTAGACTGCCAAAAATTTTCTGAAATTATGAAATTTTAAATAATTATTTAGAATGCTACTTCTTGTCCAATTCCAAATTTAAAAAAGAAAACTTTGGAATTCAACTGAGTGACAGACAAGTTGATTGGTTGCTAGGGATTTCCAATCATGTATCTCATTTTTTTCTCTAAGGGAATCTCCTCCAAATATGGCTGTTTCTTCTAGTAAATGTGTTGCTCACTACATGCAAACACACTGGTTATCTATTTCATGAAATTTACCATGGGAATTTCTATAGGATACAGCAGGCAAAAATGAATAAATTTAACTTGACTGTAATTTTTTTCAGCTGTCTTCAGCATCAAAAGATACCTTTTTATTTTAGCCCAATTGCTTATTTTCTCTATAGAAAACATCACCAATACCCTTTCCAAATAGAATTCTTGGCTCTTGATTGTTCAACAAATGAGAAGACAGAATCTAGACAATTAAACAGGTGTAATATAAAATTCTAAATCTCCTGCATTACCTAACAGTGCATAGTTTTCTTACAGTCCTAGGCCCACTTAAAATGCTTCTGACTAGGCATGTTGTTTTTAATATTGTGTCAACCTAATTGAATTTGAAACCCATATAGTTCTTGGTTTGATTTAACCACAAGAGTACTGTGCACTAAATATTAAACATTATTTCTCTTCTGCTTAATTGCCCATCTGGTGGGATTCACCCCTTCTCTATTTCTGGCATTTGTTTCCTTTTTCTGTTTATTTTATTTATTTAAGCTTTTTTCTCTAGTGCCAGTTTGGTAGTCATGATAATATGAAGGTTGGTGTAGAATTCTAGACCGTTGAGTGGCTTATGCATGTTGTTTCTGATCTGCTGGCACACCTACTTGTAATTGGACTACAGCTTACTTGAGAGCTCTTGAATATTCAACAGGTTTCTCCATCTTCAAATTCTCCAAGTCCAGAGCCAGACATAGACACAGTTCCATGGAAGGGCATCATGTCATTGTGTGGGTTACCTGTATTGATGAGGACAGAGGTACTGAGAGACCAACATGAATTTCAGTTTGTCCTTGCAAGTTCTATTTACACTTGTAAGATCAAATTTGTCCCCACAGGTTCCATTTTATTCACACTCTCCACTGTGTGACATCTAGCTTTTCTTACCAATTATTGTCCATCCCACTTAAGCAAGTTCAGGCTTATCATCAGACACAGAGTCAACAACCTTCCACAGAAATTTTCATCAGTGTCCATAACTTCCTAAGTTCTAACTCCTAAATAAGCCCTCTAATTATTTAACACTGAGCATTTCTGCATATTTGATTGAAATTGAATTCTAACCAAAAACAAAACAATATGTGGAACATAAGATACATTGTCTTTAAATGGAAGAAGATACTACCACAATTCATGTTACTACTGCTTTGGGGGACAATTCTGAATAATATTTTAACATTTATAGAAGACCAGAAATTTATGTATGGGAGATAGCCTTCAAATACTAATTGTATAAGAAATATAAATTACTGCTATTTCATTTACTGGCCAGGACATTTGGCATTCCTTTAAATGAAGATCTTACTATTTTTTAGCCCAGGGCAATGCTTTGACCTTTTCAATATTCCATAATTAGATATGCTGCAATTCTACTTAGCTTCCTGTTTACAATCTAAGCAGCCTTTGGGAAAGGGGCAGAGTGGCCAGTTGTTCACAGTTGAAGATATTTTAAAGGTCAAAGAAATAGAGCATTTCAACTGTCTATTATACTGAAATGTATTTACTTTTTTATAAGAATTTAAATAAGAAAGAAATGTACTATATAAAACAAAGATAAAATTTTGATATTTTATTTCAGAAATTTCTCAACTGACATACCTAGTTGTCTTTTTAGGTGACCTTTAGGCAAAAAGCAGTATGCTTCTCAACCTATTTTGTTGTCTGTCTTTATTGGTTAACCTCTCATTCCACTCACAGCATACTTTTTCCTGTATATTATTACAAAATAGGGTAGTTCAACAAAAATTAAAGAATTGTTTAATTGCCTCTATTTAATAAGATCGATAAAATAATGTCTAGTTTGTGAGATTGAGTCATATTTCAAGAAATGCAGCTGGGTGTGTTGGCACACACCTGTAACCTCAGTACTTGCAAGGCTGAGACAGGAGGATCACAGGTTTGAGACCAGTCTCAGCAACCTAGTGAGACTCTCAGCAAATTAATGAGACCCTTTTTCAAAATATAAAAACATGCCGGGCATGATGGTGCATGCTTGTAATCCCAGTACTTGGGAGACTGAGACAGAAAGATCCAGGTTTGAGGCCAGCCTCAGCTACTTAGTATGGCCCTCTGCAACTTAGTGAGACCCTGTTTCAAAATAAAGAATATAAAATAGGACTGAAGATGTATCTTGGAGGTAGAATTCTCCTGGGTTCAACCTCCAGTGCCACAAAAAATAAATAATTGAATATATATAAACATAACATGTGCATTAGGGTGTAGTTTCACAAATATATCAAAGTCAATCACTAAACTGAACTTGAGAAGGAGAGAGGGCAAATGAGTGGGGTGGGAATTGGGGAAGGGGTTAGATGAGAAATGTGTGCATATGTGCCTTTATTAGCTTGTACCTAACAAAGAGGTATGATTACAATGCACCAATTAATAAAAAAATAAAATTAAAAAAAAACATAACAAAGACTGGGGGAACAGTTCAGAGGTAGAATGTCCCTGAGTCAAATCCCCAGTACCACAAGAAGAAGAAGAAAAAGAAGAAGAAGAAGAAGAAGAAGAAGAAGAAGAAGAAGAAGAAGAAGAATCCAAATGAATTGTTACAGTTACCTAAATCTTTTATGCTTCACCATTTATTTCTATATTATTTTAAAATGTTTTTCTTCATAGTAGATTTTATTGAATGTCACTGAGTGCTGCTTTGAGAGCCGAGGCAATAATATTTATATCATGAATGATTTTTAGGACTGTGAACAAAGAAGATATGAATTCCCAAATGAATTATTTACCTCAGTGTATAATTTGAAAGTTATATTGTTGTTGTGTATGTGTTGTCTTTATGTGTCACTCATCCAAATCATAAAAGAACAATAAGGTGGTGGTTGGAGAAACCCAAAATGAAAATACGCAGACATAACTGACATTCTTTTTCATCTCCTAGGAAGATAACTTCTGAAATAATCAAGGTAGTCTCTGAGCACTTCTGAGGAATATTGTATACAGCATAAATATACAATCTCATTTTATTGTAGTCTAACTAATCTATATTGTGACATATAAGAAAGAGTTATATCTGTGTACTTCACTGAAAACTATGATGAACCAATTTGGCTGTCTATATAAACAATATAATATTTACAATATTTATAAATATTTATAATATATAAGATAATATTTTAATTAGGGCAAAATTTTTCTAGAATAGATGGAAAGGTTTTAGGTTAAATCAGAATAGTGATAAATAAGGAATGAAACAAATTTCTCATAATTCGTAATTTTTTCCCTTGATCTGGCTTCTAAATAGAAAGCATATTAAATCCTGTATGTTTCAAAGATAATTACATCTTACAGTAATCTTGATATGTACCCTACACCTAAGATTAATGTAATATTTGACCTGTTAGGAACTACTAAAATTTATTTCAACTATAGATTACATAATGACTATTTAAAAGAAGTGTTATTGAGACATAATTTACATACCATAATATTCACTCATTTAAATTGTTTAATTCAGTTAGCTTAACAATATATACAGGTTAATACAAAAATCACCACAACCTAAATTTAGAACATTTTTATCACCACAAAAGAAACTCCATATCCATTACTAGCTGTTTTTCTGTTTTGCTTTCCCACTACTCTCATCCAGAGGTAAACAATAATATCTCCATATAATTTGTCTGTTCATGTTTTTTTGTTTGTTTGTTTTTTTTTTTTTTTTTTTTTTTTTTTTTTTTTTTTTTTTTTTTTTTTTTTTTTTTTTTTTTTTTTTTTTTTTTGCGGTACTGGGGATTGAACTCAGAGGCATTCTACCTTCGAGCTATACCCCCAGCCCTATTTTTTATTCTTTATTTTGAAACCAAGTCTCACTAAGTTGCGGAGTGCCTCACTAGGTAGCTGAGGCTGGCCGCGAACCAGATCCTCTGGTCTCAGCCTCCCGAATGCTGGGATTACAAGCGTGCACCACCACGCCCGGCTCTGTTCATGTTTTTAATATGGATGGAATAATATAATATCGGTCTTTTGTGATTCATTTCTTTCATATAGCAAAGTGTTTTCAAGGTTCATCCATGTAGTAGCATATATGAGCACTTCCAAAATGTTACTGACAAATAGTATCTGAAGTATATATTACATTTGAGGTAGTATTCACTTTGGGGCTATTATGAATAATCTTGCTAAGAATATTGGAATTCAAGTTTTAAAATGTATATACGTTTTAATTTACCTTGGGTACATACCCATACTTAAATTTGGGGTTATAGAATAAGTCCTTGTTTAATATTTTACAAAACTTCCAGACTGTTTTTCAAGGTTGCTGTTGTTAACAATTTAAGAGATTTCCAATTTCTCTACATCCCTGCCAATCTTTGTCTCTGTCTTTTTTTTAAAACTACATGTCCTAGTAGATGTGAATTGGTACCTGCTTATGGTTTTTAATTCTCATTTCTATAATGCCTAATGATGTTGAACATTTTGACCATTTGTAACTCTTATGGTCATTTTTAGGTCTTTTTTTTTTTTTGAGGATATATCCTTATCTTACTTCACAGAGGTTTATTAAAATAAGAATGAATGAACAAGTGAATGAATGGTGATTTTTGAGAATTGTGATTTTTGAGAAACTTCTTTAAAAATCATCTTTTAATCTTTTAATGAATGATAGTGGATTTTTTCATATTGCCCTTTGCTTTGCTAAAATGAAACCTATGCAGTATTTATTTTTATACTTTTATTGGTACATTATAGTCTCACATCCTAATTGACCTTGTAACTTTTAGGCTATTTGTTTTTATTGTTGAGTTGTAGGCATTCTCTGTACATGCTAGATAGCATTTTTATCAGACATGATTTGAAAATATTTTTTTCATTATGTGACTCATATATCATTTTCTTGATGGTATTGTTGACAGTACAAAAAATTTATGTGATGTAGTCAACCGTTTCTATTTTTATGACTTGTGTTTTTTGTCATATCTAAGAAACTCTTGCCTAACCTAAGGTCATGAAGAATTACTATCTTTTATCCAATCAGTTTTATGCTTTTAACACTTACATCTTGGTCAATAATCCATTTTGAGTTAATTTTATATGGTGTGAGGAAGGACTCTAACGTTAGTTTTTTGTATGTGGATACCCAGACGTTCCAGTAACATTTATTTAAAATATAATTTCTTTTTTGAAATGCCATGAACCCTTTGTTGAAAATAATTGACATTGAGTTTAAGGGTTTATTTTGGAACTTTAAATTCTATTCTGTTATTCTATGGATCTGTCCTTAGGTGGTACCACACTGCCTTGATTATCATATCTTTGTAATAATTTGAAATTAAGGGGAAATCCCTAACACATATGATGTACATTCAAAAACATATCAAAGTAAATCACTAGGCCAAACATGAGAAGGAGGGAGGGGAAGGAGTGGAGTGGAAACTGGGAAACAGTTAAATGAGTGCTATGTGCATGTATACCTCTACCAGCTTATACCTCATTAAGATGTATGATTACAATATACCAATAGAAAAAGAAATGTGAGTCCCCCAATTTTTATTCTTCTACATTTCTTTTAGGATGTGTTAATTTATCTGGACTCTTTATTTTCCTAAAAACAAACTTATCTTGTTAATTTTTAGGAAAAATGTATCTTCTATTTTGACAGGAATTGTGTTAAATCAACAGATCAATTTGGGGAAGTATTACCTTCTTTTTTTAGTTGTGATGTTTTATTTACCTTAATATACTTTTTATTGGTACATTATAGTCTCACATCATAAAGTAAATCATGTTAACAGTGACACACATGTACACAGGACCTGGTGTCCCCCTCACCTCTCCATTTTCCCCCTTCTTAATACAAAGTACAAGCCAGGCATGATGGCCCGTGTGCTTGTAATCCCAGTACTTTTGGGGGGGGGGGCTGAGACCTGGAGGATCCAGATTAGTGGCCAGCCTCAGCTACTTAGTGCAGACCTCCACAACTTAGTGAGACCCTGTTTCAAAATAAAAAAATAAAAATAGGACTGGGTGTGTAGCTCAGAGGTAGAATACCCCTGAGTTCATCTGCCAGTACTGCAAAAATAAATAAATAAAAATTAAAAATAATACAAAGTACTGAGATTGATGTTGGTATATTCACATATATAAACATAGTTGAGTATTATATCCATTAATTAACCTTAGTCTTTCTCTTCCCCTTTGCATAGTCCTCTCTGGTTCAATTGAGGTTTCTCTTTCATTATCTGGAGTCCCTCTGGTACCCCAATTACTCCCTAGCTTGTGTATATTAGAGAAAACATATGACCTTCACTTTCTGTGACTGGCTGATTTCACTTAACATAATGTTCTCCAGGTACTTCCATTTTCTTGCAAATGACATAATTTTGTCCTTCCTTATAGCTTAGTAGAATTCCATTGGGTGTATTTCCCATAATTTTATGATCCATTCATCTGATGATGAACATCTAGGTTGGTTTCGAAATTTGGCTATGGTGAATCATGCTGTTATG
This sequence comes from Graphiurus murinus, assembly GCA_004027655.1. Classification (NCBI taxonomy): domain Eukaryota; kingdom Metazoa; phylum Chordata; class Mammalia; order Rodentia; family Gliridae; genus Graphiurus; species Graphiurus murinus. Next base: position 64,112 of record PVLC010005706.1, read on the forward strand.
AACATGGGTATGCATATATTTCTGTAGTTCTCTGGTTTTGACCTATTTGGAAAGATACCTAGGAGTAGTATAGCCAGATCATATGGTGGAGCCATTCCCAGTTTTCTAAGGAATCTCCACACTTATCTCCATAGCAGCTGAACTAGTTTGCAATTCCATTGACAGTGTAGAAGAGTTCTTATTTCCCCACATCCTTGCCAACATTTATTGTTATTTGACTCCTTAATGATTGGCATTCTGATTAGGGTTAGATAGAGTCTCAGTGTAGTTTTGATTTGTATATCACAGATTGCTAATAATGTTGAACATTTTTTTCATGTACCTATTGGTCATTTGTATCTCTTCTTGTGTTAAAAGTCTATTTAATTCAGTTGCCCATTTCCTGATTGGGTTATTTGTTTTTCTAGTGTAGTCTTTTAAGTTCTTTGTATATATTCTAGGTATTGGTCCACTGTCAGAGGGATATCTGGTAAAGATCTTCTCCCATTCCATAGGCTTTGTCTTTAGACTCTTGATTGTTTCTTTGATGTGCAGAAACCTTTTAGTTTAATACCATCCTACATATTACTTCTTGTTTTAACTTCCTGAGTTTTAGGGGTCTTGTTGAGGAAGTTTCTACCTGTGCTTGTAGATGGAAGTGTTGAACCTATGTCCTCCTCTAGTAGTTTCACAGTCTCTGGTCTAATGTCCAGACCTTTGATCCATCTCAATTTGACTCCTGTGCAGGGTGAAAGGTAAGGAATTAGTTCCATTATTCTGCAAATGGATAACTAGTTTTCTCAACACCATTTGTTGAAAAGGTTGTCTTTTACCCAGTGTATGTTTGGTTCCTTTGTCAAAAATCAATTGAGTATAAGTGTGTGAATTTGTTTCTGTATCTTCTATTCTGTTCCATTAGTCTATGTGACTGTTTTGTGCCAATACCATACTGTTTTTATTACTATAGTTCTGTAGTATAAATTTGAAGTCAGGAATTGTGATGCCTCCTGCATGGTTCTTTTTGCTGAGAATTGTTTTGGTTAGTCTAGGTATTTTTTTCTCAATATGAAATTCATGACTGATTTTTTCTAGGTCTATGAAGAATGACATTGGTATTTTGATAGGGATTGCATTGACTGTATATCACTTTTTGTAGAATGGAGATTTTAATAATATTTATTATGCCTACCCAAGAACAAAGGAGATCTTTCTATCTTTTAATATCTTCTTCAATTTCTTTCTTTAGTGTATTGTAATTTTCATTGTAGAGGTCTTTTACCTGCTTGGTTAGATTTATTGCTAGGTATTTTTTGGTTTTGAGGTTACTGTGAATGAAATTGTTTTCTGGATTTCTTTCTCCATGGATTCATGGTTGGCATATAGAAAAGCTACTGAATTTTTAGATTGATTTTGTATCCCTCTACTTTGCTGAATTTGTTATTCAGCTCTAGTAGTATTATGGTTGAATTTTTGGGTCTCCTAGATATAGGATCATGTCATCTGCAAATAAAGATAATTTTAATTTATCTTTTCCTTTTTGGATTCCTTTGATATACTGCTCTTGTCTTATTGCTATGACAATAATCTTGAGAACTATATTGAAAATGAGTGGTGATTGTGGGCATCCTTATTCCTGATTTTAAAGAGAAAAGAGAATTCCTGCAGTTTTTCACATGCAATATGATGTTTTCTCTGGGTTTAATGTCTATTCCCTTAATGATGTTGAGATACATTCCTTCTATTCCATTTTTCTGCCATGTTTTTACATGAATGAGTATTAGATTTTGTCAAATGCTTTTTTAGCATCTATTGAGATGATCATGTGATTTTTGTTCTTAGTTCTATTTTGGGGGTTTATAACATGTATTGATTTGCATGTGTTGAACCAACCTTGCTTTCTTGGGATGAATGATACTGGTGTGTAATTTTATTTTCTTGAGGTATCTTTATTTAGCTTTGGTATTAATGTGATACTGGCCCCATAGAAGGGGTTTAGAAGAAATCCATCTCTTTTGATTTCACAGAGTAACTTGTGAAGTATTTGGTTTAGTTCTTCTGTAAAGGTTTTGTAGAAGTCAGTTAAAAATCCATCTGGACCTTGGCTTTTCTTTGCAGACTTTTTATTGCTGTTTCTATCTCTTTGCTTGCGATTGGTTGGTTTAAGTTTTCCATATCCTGTTACTTCAATTTAGGTAGATTTTATGTGTATAGAAATCTGTTGATTTCTTCCATGTTTTCCAATTTATTTGAATATAAATTTTTAAAATAGTTTTTGATGATCCTCTGAATTTTCCCACTGTCTATGGTGTTATCTTCTTTTTCATATCTGATTTTAATAATTTGGATTGATTTTCTCTTTCTTTTGGTAAAGATGGCTAGGTGTTTTTCAATCTTATTAATCATTTTAAAGACTTACATTTTTGTTGTTGATCCTTTGTATTTTTTTCTCTCTATTTCATTGAATTCTGGTCTGATTTTATCTCCTGCCTTCTGCTGGCTTTGGAATTGGACTGTTCTTGTTTTTCTAGGTCCTTGAAGTGTGTCATAAGGAAGTATTGCCTTCCTAACAATATTTTTCCAATCCAGGGACATTTAATATTTTTTCATTTGTTTATGTTTTCTTTGTGGTTTCATCATTTTCACTATACAATCCTTGAATTCCATTGACATTATTTCGAGGTATTTTGTTTTGGGTATTTTTAAAATATTTTCATTTTCTTAATTTTATTTTCAGATTGTTCATTGATGATACAGAGAAATAATTCATTATTGTATATCAATCTTGTGTCATGAAATGTTTTTTAACTCATATTATTTCTAAGAGTATTTTTGTAACTTTTTAGGATTATCCAAATATAAGACTATGTCCTTTAAAAATAAATATTATTATGCTTCTTTCCAGTTTAATGTCTCTAATTTATTTTTTAGAGAACTTTAATTGACATGGTTAGAGTCTACAGTACAACACTGAATATAACTGGTAAAAGCACACATACTTACTTTCATCCCCATTGTAGGTGTAAATATTGAGTCTTTAACCATTAAGAGTAAGGTTAACTGAGGACTTTTAGCAGTGTCCTCTATTAGGCTGAGTTAATTTCTTGTTTCTCATTAGAGGAGTGTTTTTTTTTTTAAAATCATGAAATGATGTTGGGTTAGGTTAATTTTTTTTGTCTGTGTCTATCCAGATGACCATGTTTTTTTTTAATTTTTGACCCATTAATGTGGTGTGTTATATTAATTTATTTTATATGTTAGCCAACATTTCATTCCTGGGATAAATCCTACTAAGTCACAATATATAATTTTTTTTATGTTTTCATGTATTTGGTTTTCTAGTTATTTTGTTTAGAATTTTAATATCTATATCCATTAGGATTACTAGTCTATTGTTTTCTTTTCTCTTGATGACACTATCTGATTTGTTTCCAGAGTAATTTTAGCCTATAAGAATGAGTTGGCATTTTTTACTTATCTTCTATTTTCTGTAACAGTTTTTTTTATGAATTGATACTAGTTCTCCCTTAAATATTTTATAGATATCACCACTAAATCCCTCTACACTGATTGTTTCCTTATTTGTAATTCTTTAATTAGTATTTATTTTCTTATGATACATGTATAATAAACCTTTTTACTTTTACTTGAATCAGTTGTAGTAGTAAATAAATTTATTGTAGTTTGGAAAGAAAAAAGAAATGAGTTTGATTTCTGGATTACCCCATAGTCACCTATGATATGAAGTAACACCTATGCTTTAATTAATTAGTAAAGTTAAATGTTAACAGTGGAATTTAGAGATGGATCCAATTCCTGCAAAGTTTGTTCAGTGATTGCTCAAGAAAACTCAAATTAGTAAGAAAAAAAAAGCAAAATACTAAAACCCTTGGTTACTATTATCTGTAACAACTAAAATGAAATTTATAAAAGTACTACATTGAACTTTGATGCTAGATTAAACTCAGATTGAATTGAGTCTGAGCTTTGGTCACTAATCTCAAAGCTGAATCCAAAAGGGAAAATGATTCTGGGTTAAATAAAAGTACCTCCAACATACCTGTTTGCCAAGAAAATAGTCAGTATAGGGAAAGGCAAAACCAATAAAGTCTTAAAACCAGGGGATATAATGTGATTTTTTTAAAAAAATTGTATACTGGTATCATCAGCTTCTTGAGAAACCTCAAGACTGTGTGAATAACTGATGTAGGAAAAATACTGTTGTTTTTAAATGCTGCAGAGTAGATTGAGCATATTTGGGTTGATGCAGGGCTCACAATTAATCACGGACAAAAAGAGATGGCATATGTAATCCAAATGTACAGGATGTTATTCCTAAAGAAATAGCCAGCTTCACTGACTGGATAAAAACCACTGTAAAGTGAATTTATCCTTAGAATGAAGACTGAAGAACTCTTATTTCTTCTAAATGGAATACCTTGGATAAAATAACCTATAGGCATGCCATATAAAACTGATTTTATGGTTACTGAGATATTCATTCCCTGACTATTCCAGTGGTAAATATTGTGGATAAGGGATCCCTTTTCATCTGGAAACCTCATATAACCTTATTCCTATAAAATCGAAAGATAATTTAAGAAGCCTTACCAGAATTTATCTAGGTGTGCTCTCATGAGACTTACACATGCTAACAAAAAGTTAGGTTAATTAATGAGAGAATGGTGAAAAGAAGAAAGAAGAGTCAAAGGATTCATCCCAAGAAGGTGGAAAATTTTTGTTTCTTAATAATTAAGATGGACAGAGCAAAGTTCCAAGAGCGAAAGAAGAGGAAAAAAAGTGGGAAAGTCAGGGAACCAAGAGGGTAAAAATCATAAGATGGTTACTAAATAATGGAATAAATAAATCTGACAATGGTGAGACTAAATTAAAGGTTTCAGTCCAACATTATCAAAGCGTGGATGGACCCAAGTGGGCCACTGCTTGTCCCTCAACTTTAAAAAGGTTAAAACAAATTTACTGTATTGACTCCAGCTTGGAGAAATTTTAAAAAACAGAACACAAAGATTACAATAAAAAATCTGACCTGAGTTTGCCTGACACAAATAGCTAGATTAATCCAGATAAAGACTGAAAAAAGAGCCAAGATTCTTTGGCTCAACCTATTGCTGAGGACTCAAAGTACTTCATACTAGGGTGTGTAAAATTGTCGAGGATGGAGAAGTTCCTAGGACTAGAACATAATGTAAAGGTTGAAAGAATTATGAAAGTTGGATGGTTTAAACAGTCTTCATGTAAAGAAGTCATGTCTCCTTTATCTCAATGTTTTGTTGGAATAGATATTATACCTGAATGGGAAACACTCCTCTTACCTAATATTTGGAAACTAAAACCTATTGATAAAGTCCTAATGGAAGCTACAATTAAAGAAGTAAAGATTGATAGAATTTAAATATTTGGGGAGATTTTATATAGAATTGAACATAGTTCCTGTAAAGTGGTTGCATATATTTTACCTGACTGTATCATGGAAATAGACCTTGTATCTGACTAAGGAATTTTTCTATTACATAGTGTTATTGCAAAGCAGAAGGCACATAAATCCACCCTCCAAACAATATTAAATGGATCTACTAAATAGGAACTAGTAAGATTGCAAGAACCTATATAATGTAGAGCAGAAAATGTGATACTAATATGGACAAATTTCAAAATAAAGAATAGAAAATAAGGCTGAGGGTATAGCTTGGAGGTAGAATGCCCCTGAGTTCAATCCCCAATACCACACACGCAAAAAACTTTCAAGGAAAACTGATGCTCATAGTCCTGGAGGGTGGGCATAATTAAGTCTTGATGAATAGGCATTGATTCTGGACAAGACTTTACTTACCTTATAGAAGATGCAAATATTAAGAGTGCAATGGATGGATCAGAATAGAACACATTGCACCCATCAGGATGACTGAAGATTTCCTCAGACCAAGAAACACAGTATATCCTATAATGTCCAACTATGGACATAGAGAGCATAGAGATATAATCTTCAGAATATTAGTTTAACAGCAAAGTAGAATAGGCAATTAAAATATTGGTTGTCTAAAATGGAAGGAGATAAAGGTGTGAAGGCCTGGCTTGCATACTCTTTTGAATATAGAATTATACCCAACATGAATGGTATTACAGGAGTGTCCCCACTAGATGAATCTGGGGAAGAGGGAATAGCACAGATGCATAGTGGTGGGGAGGATGCCAGAATTACTCTAACATTCTTGCCTATTGAGGAATATACTGCTTAATCATTTTTTTTGTTTCTTCTTCATATCATATTACCTCAACATTTTTTCTACCTGATGCAGTGATAACAACTGTAAGTGTTGAAACTGTAAGTATTGAAATCAGATGATTCCTATGCAAGAAACTGTAATTGTGTTTTAAACCTTATTTCAGAATTCCTAAGAGCCTAATGGTGTAGGTTGCACCTTCATCCCGTCTGACAAAACTGGTGATAAAAATCAATTCATTTTTACTGCCTGGTGACAAAAATAACTCAGTAGCTTTTCACTCGTTTAACCTTACTCAATCTGGATGGGAATGGGCTGAAAGATAGGCACTTACTACACTAGCACTAATACTTGAAATCTAGGTCAATGCAATGACTCATAATATTCTTTGCAATGATGAAAACGTACTGGCATTAATGAGCAAGAGAAAGAAAAGTAGCTATGGGTAAGGTAATGAATAAATGGGTTATGTAATGAAGGAAATCTAATATGAATGCCTCAAGAGATACCTGAAAGGTAAAGGAATATGTTTACCAAGACCATTCCTGCCTTTGGAACCTGGCAATATTGAATGAAAGCTTATAAATTTGAGTACATTTACCCTGAGGGACAATTTCATACAATATGGTGATGGACTGGATTAATAATGACGGAATGGCATTTGGGAGGCTGAGACCGGAGGATCCGGGTTCGAGGCCAGCCTCAGCTACCTAGTGAGGCACTCCTCAACTTAGTGAGACCCTGTTTCAAAATAAAGAATAAAAAAACAGGGCTGGGGGTGTAGCTCGGAGGTAGAATGCCCCTGACTTCAATCCCCAGTACCGAAAAAAAAATTAAAAAAAAAATAATGAAGGAATGGGATTCTAATGGGCTAGTATCTATTTTTTTCATGATCCTTTTGATGTAAGGGATTCCTGATTGAAGATCAGGGGTGCACTGTAATACTGTGAAATGTGTATTCACTCTTCATCTATGTTTCCTGACACACAACTCCTAAACCCCTTGGGATCTCTGCAGTGTTAAGGGTATCTTTTATAGTCTAATGAGATAAATGTTGACTGGTGACCCCTAGATAGCTTCAGTATCATAGCTGCTCACAAGAAAGAACAAGGCATGAGTAGAGGGTTGAGACTCTAAGTCTCTCCCTCAGCCTCTGGGGAGAATAGGAGACTATTTAGGTATGTCACCAATGGCCAATGGCATAATCAATCATGCATACATAGTAAATCCTCCATAACCCCCCCAAAAGATAGAAGTTAGATGAGCTTCCAGGTAGCTTAACACTGAATTATTTTGAAGGGTGGTGCCTCCCTCCTTTTATATCTTACTCTATGCATATCTTCCATATTACTGTTCACCTGTATTATTTTTATATCTTTTTGACAAATGGGTAAAATATTTCCAAGAGTCGTGGGAGCCACTATTGAAAATTAATCAAACCTAAATAGGGGGTCATAGAAACCTTCATCTATAGCTAGTAGTGTCAACGTCTAGTGCATTGGGGTCCCTGGGTAAGGGTTCCACAGAAATCAGGACATGGGATGCAGAGCAATATCAATGCAACTGCATGTTTATTGAAGCCTTCAGGTTGATAGTTATAGACAGAAATACAATAGACAGGCTTTCTTTCATAAAGTCACAAGATATTTTGTGTCATAAGATATTCTGTATGAATCTGGTAGAAATGAGATAGTATTTCAATCTATAAACCTTTTTGTCCTAAGTCTCCTTGTCCTAAATCCTTTTGCCCTCTATTCATAATAGTTTGTACCCAGATATATTAGAAATCAAGAACACAGTTTACCAGACCAAGAGGCTGCGTCCTTATCTTGAAAACAAATTCCAGCAGAACATCTTGTTGTTTGAAGAGAAAGTTGGCTTTCTCTTATGCTTGGCCTGCAAGTATCAGCAACATAGTGTCCTCCTCATTTACTTCCATATAGAGCCTGCACTCTAGGCTGAAAATGTTTCTCCACATAGTAGGTCAGAAGTAAGGTTACAACATACCACTTCTGATTATCATGTGAATTGGAGGCAGTCTGTGGGACTGAGTTTTCAAACTGCAGGATCTGATGCTATCTCCTGGAATATATTGTCCAAATTGAATTTAATTGAATTAGAGGACTCCCTGCTGGTGTCTCCTGTAGAATTGCTTGTTGGTGAAAAGAAATATCCACATATTTTGGTAACCAGAAGTGGACTGTATAGAGAGTAAAGAATAAGAACACCTTTTCTTATTCTTCTTCCTTTTCTTCTTCTTCTTCTTCTTCTTCTTCTTCTTCTTCTTCTTCTTCTTCTTCTTCTTCTTCGTTTGTGGTACTGGGGATTTAACACTAGGTCACTCTACTTCTAATAGGCCAGTGGGATGTTGCTGGAGAAAGTGAGTCCCTCGAGGTGTGGCCTTCAGGACTGTGATTTTGTCTTTGAATCCCCTTGCTTGCTCACTCTCTGATTCTGTCCTCCATGATGTGAGAGAAGAGCCCTTTCTCTTTCCTTTTCTCTGTTTCTCACTGCAATACCCTGAAATATTCAGATGTAACCTGCCTCACATGGGCTGAAATATTGAGATTTCCAGTGAAAAACTGTGAGAAAATAAAACTTCCTTCCTCTAAATTGTCTTTGATTATAGTAGTGAGAATACTGAACAAGACTTTTATATAATCCTTTTAATTTATGTAATGTTGATAGTAATGTATCCTCTTTTATTCCAAGTTTTATTTATATGAGTTTTTTTGATATTAGTCAGTCTAGCTAACATTTTTCAGTTTGTTCATCTCTTCAAAGTACTACCTTTTGAGTTAATTTCTCTATATTTTTACTTTTGTATTCAATTAACTTCAGTTCTAGTCTTTAACCTTCCTCTTTTCTGTGTTGGTGGAGAATTTGTTCTTTTCTTTACATTGCTTGTAATAATTTTATTTTGACATAAAGTTTAAAACAGTAATAAAGTAGATATTTTAATTTTTGTTAGCAGATTCTTAATGTAAAGGTTAGATTATTGATGTGATACTCTTTCCTTCTTTCCTTCCTTTTTCCTTCCTTCCATCCTTCCTTCCTCTTTCTTTCTTTTATGGAGGCATTTTAGTCCAAAAATTTCCTTTTAATAACTTATTGAAATGCAACTCTTGTTTTTGTTCATGTTTTCAAATTCATCTAAATGTATTTTAAAATTTCCCTTGTGCTTTTTCCTTTGAATAATTTGGAAGTATGTTGCTTAATTTTCATATATTTTACAAATATTTTTCTATTACTGATTTCTTGTTTCATTTCTTCATTTCTTTGTGAGTACAGAACATACTATATAAGATTTCAATCCTTTTAAATTAATTTAAACATGTTTCATGGCCTAGAGTGTGGTCAATCCTGATGACTGCTTTATGTGCACTACAGAAGAATGTATATTCTGCTGTTGTTAAGTGGATTTTTCTACAGATGACTGTTAGGTCTATTTTATTTATAGTGTTGTTCATGTCCTCTATTTTCTTGTTGATTTCTATCTATTATTTAAGTGGAGCATAGAATTCTCACATATTATTGCTGTGTTTTTTCTTTCTCATTTTAATTTTGTCTACTTTGGTTCTTGTATTTTAGAAGTCTGTTTTTAGATGCGTGAGTATTTATAATTCTTATATATCTTCCTGATTAAATGGTCTTTATCAATAGAAAATTCCTCTCTGTCTCTAGTAACTTTTTTATTTTTAAGTATATTTTACATTAATACAGCAATTGGACCTAAAACATGGTTAATGTTTGCATGAATTTGCCATCTTCTATTTTCTTACTATCAATTTATTGTTTTTTTTTTTTTTTTTTTTTTTTGCGGTACTGGGGATTGAACTCAGAGGCATTCTACCTCCAAGCTATACCCCCAGCCCTATTTTTTATTCTTTATTTTGAAACCGGGTCTCACTAAGTTGCGGAGTGCCTCACTTAGGTAGCTGAGGCTGGCCGCGAACCCGGATCCTCCGGTCTCAGCCTCCCAAATGCTGGGATT
>PVLC010005707.1:0-74329 GCA_004027655.1 Graphiurus murinus
GAAACCAAACTATCAGACCAACGCATGTGTATCTATGTTTATAGCTGTACAGTTTACAATTGCCAAACTATGGAACCAGCCAAGATGTCCATCAACAGATGAATGGATTACAAAACTATGGGATATGTACACAATGGAATTTTACTCAGCCATAAAGAAGAACAAAATCATGTTATTTGCAAGGAAATGGAAGGAACTGAAAAACATTATGTTAAGTGAGATTAGTCAGTCACAAAAAGTTAAAAATCGAATGCTCTCCCTAATATGTGGAGGCTAGGGAGAAAATGGGACATAAGAGGGACTCCAGGTGAAGGAGAATCCTTAGGTGAACAAAGAATTTGACTTAACGGAAGGTGAAGGGAGTAGGGAGGACACCCTAATGAACATGATGTACTTTCTATGAACACATCAAAGTCAATCACTAAACTGACCTTGAGAAGGAGGGAAGAGGAGGGAGTGGGGCGGGAATTGGGGAAGGGTTAAATGAGAAATGGGTGCATGGATGTCTTTACCTATACTAGCTTGTACCTAACAAAGATGTGTAATTACAATGCACCAAATAAAGGAAAGATGAAAAAAAAAAAAAAAAGATTTGTTAAAGTTACACCCGGAGATTTTGGATCTACATAATGCGGAGCCCACTTCTATTAACCTGGCAGAAACAGCTAAGACATTTGTAGATCGGCTCCAAGCCTTGGTCACTACCTGGCTCTCGTTTACCTCCTTGCTAGGAGGAGTTATCGTAGCAACAGCAATAGCCATTCTAGGTTTAGGCAATCTACCACATGTTGTACGCCTTGTGATCAATACCTATGTTAGTATATGAGCAGATTTACATGGAATAAAACTGCAAGCACTGCCTCGCACAGGGCCTGGTAGTCAATGACGGGTTCGATTTTCTCAGGGCAAATCAACCTAAGACAGGGCTCGTTGAATGACTCATCGAGACTCCATGACGGGTAAGATTAATCACCTGGTAGGAAACGACCTAAGACAGGCACAGTCCTTCGTGCATTTTAAAATTTTAACGGGGGAGGTGTGGGAACCCAGCTGGGCCCCCTCCCCCGTGGCAATTGCTATCTACATATATGAACAATTATACTGACTCTTCTGCTATGGCTACATTGGCATCTCGAAGTCTGGAGATTGCCCCTAGGATGCATAGATGAAAGACCCTCCTACTTCTTGGAAAGTAAAGATATGACCCTAAAGGAGGATGGTTTTATGACTCTAGAAAGTTTGCTTTACCAGGCTATGTTAAGAATGTGGGCTATACGTGTAAAACAAAGAAGTGGTGCTATCTGTGATCTGATAATGATTGATATGTCATAAATGTCTATGTAACCCTGTTGTACTCAAGAAATGTATAAAAGAATCCATGCTAAAAAAACAAACAAACAAACAAAAAAACGAATGAACTTCTACAATTTGAGACAACTTAGATGTAACTGGAGGTTATTATGTGAAGTGAAGTAAGCCTGGCACAGAAAGACAAATGCCACATGAGTTCACTTATGTGTAGAATTTAAAAAGTTGATCTTATAGAGGTGGAGAGGTGAGTAATGGTTATCAGAGGCCAGAGAAAGTGATAAGGAGGAAAAATTGGTATATAGGTACCAAGTTATAGTTGGATAAGAGAATAAACTCTATGTTCTATCATACATTGGGATGATATATTATTGGCAGTAACTATGTACTTTTAAAAAGCTAGAAGAAAAGATTTGGAATGATCTTCTCACAGAGAAATGACAAATTTTTGAGGAGATAAGTATGTTTAATCTAATTTAAACATCACACAATGTATACTTGTACCAAGACCTCACATGGTACCCCATAAATATATACAATTTATATTCATTAAAGCACACACACACACACACACACACACACACACACACATACACAGTCTTTCTCAGGACATGATAAAGCACTTCTCTCTGCTTTACAGAGGTTTTGATATATCATACATGCTATTAGCACACGAATGGGTTCACTTAGCTCATTCCCTTTCTCATGATATCTAGACTAAGTACAAACTGTGTTCTTCTTGAATATGTGTCTCAGGACATCTCAGAGAAGTGACTTTCTTAAGACTGGGGTCACTGTTGTTTCCTATCTAAATCATAAGAAAATGCTGTTGCTGCCTTCTTCCCTCACAGGGAATGCCTTACATTCATAGAGTGCTTTTCACTACTTTTTCAAGTTCCACTAAAATCTACTGAATGCAGTGGTTCTCACAGCCCCAAGGAATCTAAAGCACTGTTCCTCCAGTGTGGTCTACAAATATTTACCAATTTTGGAGCTATACTATAAGCTCCAAAATTGAGGAGTTTGGAAACTGTTAAAGCAAATTTAAAGAGCGATTTTATATCTCGTAAATCCAGTAATACAAAATTCAGGCTTTATTTTATATGTATTTTAAATTTTATTTTTCTATTCTTTTTTTCAATATATAAATTACTTTAATGAGGAAGATATCAACTTTGATTTTGTGGAATGGTTGAATTGAATATTGGCCTAGAAAAACATTGTAAAGTGAAAAGATGATTTCTTTCTAAATATATATATGTATATAACCCATTTAAACTTCATATAGGAAGGATATTTACCAAGAACAGAATTGTTTTAGTATAATATAAAAGGCCCAAGGTGCTGGGTCTGAAATCAATGGACAAGTGCCTCTTCCAGTTTGCTAATAGTGATGTGAAAATAACCTATTCGGTGCCTTTCAATTCTGTTAAATAATATAATCATTATCATCATCAAGCCTACCTAATAGTATATCTGCGAACCCAAAACATTGGCTTAGAAGAGCATCTGGATCTGGTAGGTTTTCAACAAAGGTATTATTGTTCCTTTTTATCTAATAGCTTTTTAACAACTGGTCAAATTAAAATGGCAATAAAACAACCCAGATTTTCTTACATTAAAATTTTCAATTATTTATGACTGTTAATTGGAAAATGACCTTCTTGATTTTGAATTTTTCTACATAAAGAAATGATTAAGGTTTGAGGCTATAGATCGGTTTACCCTGATTTGAACCTTACACTTTGGATACATGTATCAAAGCATCACATGGTACCCCATAAAATACTTATGCTTTTTATGTGTCAGTTAAAGAAGCAATAATAGTAAGAAGACACTGACCCTCTCAGAGCAGGGCCTATACCTTTGCAACATTAGTGTCTATACTAATGCATGGTATAAATAAATATGGTAGCAGCTGCCTCCTCAAGGCTTAGCTTGCCTGGTTTTACTCAGCATCCAATCTTGACTTCCAAAGTTCTTGCTCTGAGAGCCCTTCAAGGAACAATCTAGAATCTCATGATTCTTCATCACTTCCTGTTACTGGGTTTATTCCCTCACATTTCTCATCATCACTACCTTAAACTACCTTTCCCTCTTCTTGTTTACTTATGATTTTTTTTCTCTTCCCACCAGACTAGAAGAGTAAGTTTGTCTGCATTATTCTTTGCTGTATCATCAGGTCAGTGCCCAGAGGAGAATCAGGAACTTAGTAGTTTCTCTTCATTTTTAGTTTGTATTTTAAGAAAATATTAGCTCGATCCCAGTACTTGGGAAATGGAGATAGGAGGATTGTAGGTTCAAGGTCAGTGTGCAGTAACTTAGTGAGATTCTGTTTCAAAAATAAAAATAGGGCTGGGAGTTGCTCAGAGGTAGAACTCCCTGGGCTCAATTCTCACTATATATAATATATAGTGTTATACTATACATATAGTGTTTGTTTTGTTTTTTCACTTGCCACTAATTGAAAGTAAAAAAAAAAATTAAATCACAAAATTAGTCCTTCAACACAGAAAGTTTGAGAGATGCTCTCTATGGGGCTTTTGTTGTTGTTGTTAGTAGGATTGAATCCAGAGCCATTCTACCTCCCAACTCTATATTTCATTTTTTATTTTGAAAGAGGATTTTTCTTAGTTGCTGAGGGTCTCACTAAGTTTTGCTGAGGCTGTCCTAGAACCTGCAATCCTTGTGTTTCAGTCTCTCAAGTACGGGGATCACAGATGTATGCCACCACACCCAAGTCTATGTGGCTTCTTTACCATTTCCACAAGTGAATAAACTGAGCTGCAGGTAAATTCAGCGACCTGCCCAAAGGCTGACAAGTGTTTTATCGTAAGACCTGAATAGGTCTGTAGACTCTTACTCCTTTTCCTCCTGCAGCTAAGTCTTTTGCTTTTAGTAGGATCATATTTTGTGTTTCTCAGACCGCATAGGTGTGTAAGTGGTAAACTCTGATCTCAGTTGGTCAGCAAGGTGCCTCTTACTCTGAATTCTTTCTAATACTAGTGCAATAGCTGACACCCCACAATTTTGTGCTGAGACAGTGGCTGTTTTATTCCTGACTCTCTTGAGTAAGGCCGGGATTTTCATTAGTACTGGATTTTGCCTTGCTAAGTAAACATGCTTATTTGGTTTTAATATATTAGGCTTTGCTATTCTGAAGTAGATTAAATTGTCAGTCATTTCCTCCCATATTTCATATTGTTTCCTCTGGGCAGGGGCATGTGTGATGTTACACATGTCTCGCCAATAAAACAGCCCTCTGGATTGAAAGCTGTTCAGAACATATAGCAAGATGTCAAATTAATTGTACCGAAATAATGAGTTAGCACCAAATGCTAATTAAATATTGATGAAAGTCATACTTTCAATTATCTTCATTATGGCACTATGTTTTATGTTGGCATTAAATGCTTGCAGTACGGGTATGTCTGGTAATTAGCTGTGCACTATGGGGAAAAAAAAAAAAAAGTTTTTGCCCTCCATATTAAAAGTGCTTAGAAACGACTTAGAAAATGGAAACTCTGAAAAGAAGCAGTATTACATTTTTTGGGGGAGGGGAAATGCTTGAAATTTTATGAATTCAGTATTTTCTATTTGTAGTATCTATTTTTTTTTTTTTAACTGGGTGGGTAAGAAGTTAGAAAGCCACTGACGTTCCTGGTGAGCCCTGCTGATTCATGTCTTTTCCTGCTCAGGTTAGCTTTTGACATCTTCTTAAACATTTGCACTGCTTTTTACCCTTTTCCTGTCTGCGGGCCAATTGCCTGCTTCTAGCACAGCTGACCATCACTGCCATCCACAGAGTTATGAGTGAGATAATTCTGAGCGCAGTCCCTGTACCACTAGCATTAGAATCACCTGGGTTACTTAATCTGCAGATTCCTCCATCCCTCTACAGGTTGGGGGGGGGCGGGAGGGGGAGAGAGAGAGAGAGAGAGAGAAAATCAGGGACGTGGACAATAAATTTTGATAATGAATATATAACCTGATTTTCAATCCTGGCTTCAAGATACAACTGACTCCAGGGGTCTTTTAAAACATGCTGACTTAATTAACCTTAAATGGAGTCAGAGTACATATGTGTGTGGACATATGCACTCGTACGTACAACGCAAACATCCTTGTGTGCACATATATTATACTCCCATAGGTGATTTTAACCTGCAACTGGGGAGGGGAATCACCATAGTAAATCTTTCAGCAGTATGTGCAGGAATAGTATTCAGCCCTGTTATTGTTTGAACATGGGGCACCCCACTCCCAGAAAAGCTCTTGTGTTGACAATGCAAAAATATTCAGAAATAATTTACTCAGCATTCTGATCTCATCAGCGGATAAATCCATTGATGAATTAATAATTTGAATGTATTTACTGGGTGGTAACTGTAGGCAGGCAGGGTGTGGCTGAAAGAGATAGGTCACTGGGCACGTGGGCTTGGGGATTATATCTGTCCCTGCTTCCTTCCCACTCTCTCTGCTGACAGCCACCATGAGTTGTGTAACTTGCCTCTACTATGCTCTGTTGCCGGATGTTTCTGCCTTGGAGCCAGCATACCATGACCTAAGTTCCTGAAATCATGAGCCCCAAAAATGTTTCCTCCTCTAAGTTGTTCTTGTCGAGCATTTTGGTCACAGTGATAAAAAACTAATAAAGCCTAAAAAAGGATGGAAATTTTGACATATGTTGCAACACAGATGAAACTTGAGAACATTATGCTTAGTAAAATATGCCAGTCATAAAAAACAAATACTGTATGATTCTGCTTACATAAGGGACTTGGAATCACCAAAATCATTGAGGCAGTAAGTAGAATGGTTTACAGGCATCAGTGGGCTTGGGGAGAGGAGGGAATAGGGAGCTATTGTTTAAAGTATACAGAGTTTCAATTTTACAAATAAAAGAGTTATGGATATGATAGTGGTGGTGCTTATGCAATATTATGAATGTATTTAATACCACTATGCTTTATACTTAAAAATGATTATGATGGCAATTTTTATGTCTATTGTGCCACAATAAAAAATTGGGGAAAAACAAAAGCAGTATATGCACTTTGTGATTTTTTTTCTGCTTGGCAAGTTCTTTCCTCTAGAGAGCCACATGACACATTCCCTCCCCTCCTTCAGATCTCAGCTCAGATGTCACCTTCTCAGTGAGGCCCACCTTGACCATGCTACATAAAATTTCTGCACCCTCTACCCAAATCTAGTGCACTCTGTGTCTCTCCTAGGCTTTACATTTCGTAATAGCAATTATGACCAGCTTAACGCTGCCTAAAATAGACTCCATTATGTAATAAGTACTCAATAATGAATGCATAAATTATGTCATTTCATAATAATTCTGCAAGGTAGCTATTATTATCCATATTGTATAAATATTCTTAGAACATTTAAATGCAATCATGTATTAGAATGT
The DNA here is from genome assembly GCA_004027655.1 of Graphiurus murinus. NCBI lineage: Eukaryota > Metazoa > Chordata > Mammalia > Rodentia > Gliridae > Graphiurus > Graphiurus murinus. The sequence continues at coordinate 6,731 of PVLC010005707.1, forward strand.
GGACTTAAACTCAGATATGTCTAGCTTCCAATCTATGTTCTCTTCACTCCTGATGTAATTTCTTTGGTCTCAATAGTTGCATCTGCCTTTGGTGGACAGATTCCCAAAGAAGGTAGATTGGCTGATGGGTCATATGGTGAGGTTTGAGGATCACCAAAGGTGCTTATGACTGCCAATAACCCCTTCACTTATGTGCCTAAAATGTGAATGATGTCACAAATGCTTTTTATTTAAATATAGGCTGAGATATCTTCTTATCCAAGAGCAAAGCTAATATTTATGGAATTTGGTGTGGAGATGGGAAATGAGGTGGGACTTGTTATCAGTGAGAACTAGTGACTAGGAAAGAAGGATTTCATCTGTTCTGTAAGTTGTTCACTTAGTTTGCTTTGTGACTGCAGCAAAGCGTTGGTTGAGTACTCTGAGGAGCCAGGACCTCGTCCCACTCCTGCCATTTACCGGCTTGCATGTAAACTCAAATGAACTTCTGGCTGTGAGTCAATTCCATCACATGCTGAAGGAAGCAGGCTTGCTTGATCTGGTCTAAGTTTCCATAGTCTCTGGAAAGTTATATCAGGGTGCACAACAAATGAACTGGGATTCAAAAAGTTAGCTCATTAAGGAGACTTTTCCAAATTAGCCATCCAGAGAGGGACTGTGGCCATTAATTCTGCTGGAGAAAAGGTTGTCTCAGGTCAATTCAAAGTCTAGGGCCAGGGCCAGGCCTTATTCAGAAAAAGAAGGCCAGTAGCCAAGAAGTCTTTGCAATTCAGGTTTCAAAATTTCTCCTTCACTTAAGTTTCTCAAAGCCAGCCATTCCATTGGGTGTTTATTCTTTTAGGGTAAGTATTGCTCTCAAAAATCTCTACTTAAAAACATTTTTTTCCCCTTTGGAACTGGGGATTGAACCCAGAGGGAGTCTACCTCCAAGATACACCTCAGCCTGATTTTATTTCTTATTTGGAAACAGGGTTTCACTAGATTACTGAGAGTCTCGCTAAGTTGCTGAGGCTGGCTTTGAACCTGTGATCCTCTTGCCTCAGCCTTTCAAGTACTGGGATTACAAACTTGCACCACCACACCCGGCTTAAAAACAATTTTAGAAGAGTTAAATTAGTCAGTAATTCTTATCTTCAAGATTGAAGAGTAGCTGGACATGGTGGTACATGCCTTTAATCCCATCACTTGGGAGACTAAGACAGGAGAATCACAAATTCAAGGGCAGCCTCAGCAGTTTAGCAAGACTCCTAGCAATTTAGTAAGACCCTGTCTCAAAATAAAAAATAAAATAGAGCTGGGCAAGTAGCTCAGAGGTAGACTGCCCCTGAGATTAATACCCAGTACCAAACAAGAAAAAGAATAGTTTGAGGAGTAGGAATTATAAAGGGCACTGAGAGCTGGGCATGGTGATGCACGCCTGTAATCCCAGTACTTGGGGGGACTGAGACAGGAGGATCACAGGTTTATGGCCAGCCTCAGCTCCTTAGTGAGGTCCTCTACAACTTAGTGAGACCCTTTCAAAATAAAGAATAAAAAGAAATAGGGCTGGGGATGTAGCTTAGAGGTAGAAGGCCCCTGGATTAAATCTCCAGTACTGAAAAAAAAAAAAAAAAAGGTCACTGAGATGGTTTCTAAGGAGAGGGAACCATACCAGGACAAAAGGATGCTACCAGAGAAGGTAGAAATGAGCAAGGGAGCTCAGAGCAAATGGTACAGTGAGTCTATAATGATTTATCTCACCCCTATGCAGAGCTGTAATTGTCAGATAATTAAATGATACAACTGGGGAATTATGTGAGGTTGAGACCTAGACCAACAAAACAGTTTAGCTATGTAATGGGAGAAATAATATGGGCTGATTAAAGACTTGAGTAACTTGAGTTAGAATAGCTGAGTGACTTTTGAGAAGTTATTAAGGTTTTATTTTATTTTTTGGAGGGTGGCTTGACTATTTTATTTGCAAAAATAAAACAAAACATAATAATATATGCTATCTTTGAATTTTGTGAAGGTTAAATACGAATTTTGTGAAGGTTAAATACGATATATAAAGTGACCAAAGCTTCAGACACCGTGTTGCACAGCGGACAGTAGCTGCTTCCCTCTTTGTTATCCCAAGAGAAGCCAGGAAGACTTGTAATTAGAAAGATCAGGTAGAGAGTGGTAGTACACACATGTAATCCCTGTAGTTGGGAGGCTGAGATAGGAGGATCACAGTTTAAAGGCCAGCCTCAGAAATTTAGCAAGACTCTCAGCAACTTAGTGACACCCTATTTCAAAAACAAACAAACAAAAACCAAAACAATGATAACAGCAGAAAGGGCTGAGTAGAGTAGCTTGGAGGTAGACTGTCCCAGGGTTCAATCCCCAGTACCACAAAGAGAAAAAAAATCAAGTTTCACCCAGGGGAACTTGAATTTATGATATTTTAAACAACATATTCAGGTGAATGGCTGCTGCCTGGAACATTGGACCATTTGGGGGTATCATGCCATTCTAAAATGCAATGCTCAGCTGGCCTAGCCCACAGGTGGTGGCCTATGCCATGTGACAGGTCCTGCAGGAAGAGCCCTCTGTCCTCACAGGGCCTCTCTTCACTCATTGTTAATTGTTAATGATGCATTCTTTCTCCCTCTGAGGGAGGTTGACACGTGTCCCCTTTGAAGTGTGGATACACTAATGCGCTCATCATATTCACCTGATTGTTTTCTGACCCGTTCCTTTCAATATAGAACAAGCTGAATGGAAGAATCAGGTGCGTCTGGGTCATCATGGCATGGAATCCTGGAAACAATATGGGCTTGGACAAAATCTGGAATCCCTAGTTATATCTGGTGAATCCTGACTCTACCACTAATTGGCTGTGTGGTTTTTGCATAAGTTAACTTCTCTGAGCCTCTAGTTCTTCATCTGTAAGACAGAAGTGATGAAATCCATTTCCTAGGCTGTTTGAACACTACGTAAAACACTGTACAAACATGCAAATGCTGTGTCAAACCTCCAGCAAAGGTTCAATGTAAGTAGGCTGATACCAGAACCACTTGTAACATGTGGAAGAGCCTGACAGAGACTCAAGAAATATTCCATAAATAGCATTTAAAATTATGTTGATTCTACAGATGTTTTATATTCATTCACTGAGTTGAAGGTAGAAGTAAAAACAAAGAGCATTAGAGAAAGTTGGTTCTGTTGATGAAAGCTTGTGACCTCAGGCATAGCCTAACCCCCTTGTTACTTGCCACTTGTCACTCCCCAACTCCTGTTACTCCTCACCCAATCCCCCGGTGCCATCCTTCTCACATGAAGTAAATGCCAACATCTACACCTTGGCCTATAAGTCTATCATTATCCAGCCCTGGCTGCTTCTTGAGATTTAAATCCTACCACATCCTCTATGCAATAGTTGAGCCACACTGGCCTCTGTGCTAGGCCTAAACAAACTAAACCAATGCACTGCAGGGTCTTTAATTTCAAGTCTCCTCTGAGCCACTCCTCATCTCCAGCCACCTGGCTCAGATTTATACTTAAATATCACCTCTACAGTTAAGCCTTCCTTGACCACATCACAGTACAGCACGCCATCTCTGCGTCACTCTCTTTCCTCCTCCTCCTGCTCTCTGTATCTTTCTAGCATGTAGCTAGAGTGTATGTATGCTTAACTTGTGATCTATCTACCCATGTTTGAAAGTAAACTCCATGAAGGCAGGGGCTTTGTAGACTCACTCACATATTTAAACCTTGTCACATAGGAGAGAAGCCATAAATATGTGTTGAATGCATTAATGAATGAAGATAAGGGGCGAGTAGAGAAAGGACATTGATATTGTTGACCACTTACTCTTCGCTGGACAATGTACCAGGCTTCATCATTACTTTTTAGGATACTCATGTTCTTACTGTCACACACAAGGACTCAGGATTCCTAGGAAAAAAGTAGCTGCCACAGCCAAATCAAAATGTCCAATATCACATTCATGATCTTCCCCTTGGACCTACCTTCTGTCCGGTGCAGACTAGCTCAGTGAAGGGCTGCAGCAACTCCCCAGTTGCTCAGATTGGAAGCTTAGACATCTTCCTGGGTACACTTCTTTACTCTTTGCCTATATTTAATGCATCATGAAGTCTTATTGATTTTGCCTCCTGAATATCTCTGGTCCATCTGTTTCTCTCCATATTCACTGTTAAGACTCTAGTCCAAGGAATAATGATTTTTTCACTTGGATCTTGCAATGGTTTCCTAATTGACTCTCTTTTTCTGTGATTGCCCCTCTAATAATCCATTCTTTTCACAGAAACCTGAGTAATCACTGAAACACGCAGAGCTGATTATGCCTTGCCTCCCCTCCTTGCTTAAATACTTCAGTGATTTCCCATTGTTCTTTGAATAGCATCAGGATCCTAAATTTTCCCACCAGTTCTGCACCATCCTGCCCTTGCTTTCTTTTGCCCATTTCCTTTCTGTTCACCGACTACTGGCCACACTGGCCTCGTGCCATGTCTCCAAGTGCCCCAGGCACCTTCCCAGTTCAGCCTGCACACTTTCATGGTTCCCTCCTATCTCATTACCCTCTCCTTAGTTTCTCATCCTTTAGATTTCAGTCCAATTACATTTTGAAAATGGTTCTTGATCCCACTGACCGAACTGATGTGAACCACCACAGAAACAGTGGCTTCTCTTTCAGGGAATTTATCATAATTATGACCAAGGGGTGAAGTTGCTCCTGTCATTCCTATTAAAATATCAGTTCTTGTCAGGTATGGTGGTGCACACCTATAATTTCAGTACTTGGGAGGCTGAGACAGGAAGATAGCAGGTTCAAGGCCAGCCAAGACTCTCTGCAATTTAGTGAGACTCTGTTTAAAAAAAAAATCTGGGAGTGGTGGTTTATGCCTGTGATTTTAGTACTTGGGAGGCTGAGACAGGAGGGTTGCAGGTTCGAGGCTAGCCTTGGCAACTTAGTGAGAACTTGTTTCAAATTAAAAAGGGCTGGGGGTGGAGCTCAGAGGTAGAATGCCTCAGGGTTCAATCCCCAGAACCTAAATAAATAAATAAATAAACAAGCAATAGGATTGAAGGTATAGCTTAGAGGTAGAATAGCTCTGGGTTCAATTCCCAGTATAAACAACTATATATGAAAAAAGGGAAGAAAATAGCAGCTCTTTGAAGTAGCATCTTCTATATTTAGTTTATGACTGTTTTTTTCTAGAACTTAGTATAGGATTGCACATAGAAAGCAATAGAGTTGAATTAATGGATGTGACATCATTTGAGTAGCGGACCTGTGGGGTTAGACCCTGGCTTTGAACCTGAGGCTAACTACACCAAAGTTGTATTTTTTTTCCTTTGGTGCCGGAAGTTGAATCCAGGGGTATTCTACCTCCAAGATATATCCTCAGACCTATTTTATTTTTTATTTTGAAACAGGGTCTCCCTAAGTTGCAGAAGGCCTCATTAAGTTGCTGAGGCTGACCGCAAACCTGTAATCCTCCTGTCTCAGCCTCCCAAATGCTGGGATTACAAGCATGTGCCACCACGTTCTGGCTCAACAAGGTTCTTTCTAAAGGTGTCCACACCTGCCAAGGGGCCAAAGAGAAGTTGAGGACTGCAAGTTTTGGCAGTTTTCAAGGTCCTGCCCGTATGCAGGGACTGGAAAGGACCTCCCTGTGGGGCCAGAGCTGTCTGCAGAGGTGCTGCATCCTTCACACTCGCCAGAGAGCTCTCACTGGTTAGGTTCTCATCTTTCAGGTTCACTGTTTTTTCTTTTTTTTATTGTAATAATTCACGCTTTGTAAGCATACATCTTTGTTAGGTACAAATTGATAACGACATATGTGCACACATTTCTCATTTGACCCCTTCCACAATTCCCACTCCGCTGCCTCAAGTTCAGTTCAGTGAGTGACCCTGATACAATTGTGTAAGTACATCATGTGCCTTAGGATGTCCCCCTGCCCCCGTCCATCCCCTTCGGTTAAATCAACTTCTTTGCTTATTGAGGGTCTCTCCTTTTTCATCTGGAGACCCTCTTATGCCCCATCTTCTCTCTAGCGTCTGCATATTAGGGAGAACATATGCTTCTTTACTCTTTGTGACTGGCTATCTCACTTAACATAATGTTTTCCAGTTCCATCCATTTCCCTGCAAGTAACATGATTTTGTTCTTTATGGCTGAGTAAAATTCCATTGTGTACATATCCCATAGTTCTGTAATCCATTCATCTATCGATGGACATCTTGGCTGCTTCCATAGTTTGGCTATTGTGAATTGAGCTGCTATAAACATAGATACACATGCATCGGTCTGATAAGTTGGTTTCCATTCTGTTGGGTATATACCCAGAAGTGGTATTGTTGGGTCATATGGTAGGTTCATTCCCATTTGTCTGAGGATCCTCCATACTGTTTTCCAAAGTGGTTGCACTAATTTGCAATCCCACCAACAATGTATTAGGGTTCCCACTCCTCCAGACCCTCTCCAGCAGTTGTTGTTCGTGTTTTTTATGATTGCCATTCTGATTGGAGTTAGGTGAAATCTCAAGGTAGTTTTGATTTGCATCTCTCTGATTGCCAATGATGTGGAACATTTCCTCATACATTTTTGATTTACATCTCTCTTATTGCCAATGATGTGGAACATTTCCTCATACATTTATTGGCCATTTGTATTTCTTCTTTTGTGAAGTGTCTATTTAGATCTTTTGCCCATTTTTTGCATTTTTTGTTTGAGTTATTTGCTTTCTTAGCTGTGATTTTCTTGAGTTCTTTGCATATACTAGATATTAGACCTCTATCCGAAGAGTAATTGGTAAAAATCTTCTCCCACTCAGTAGGCTCTGTTGAGGTTCTTGATAGTTTCTTTTGCTGTGCAGAAGCTCTTCAGTTTAATGCAATCCCATGTATTGATCTTCCTTTGAGTTGCTTGTGCTTTTGGGGTCTTGTTGAGAAAGTTTTTACCTGTGCCTATGTGTTGAAGTGTTGGTCCTATGCCCTCTTCAAGTAGCTGCAAGGTCTCTGGCCTAACTTCCAGGTCTTTGATCCACCTTGAGTTGACTCTTGTGCAGGGTAAGAAAGTGGGGTTTATTTCCATTTTCCTGCATATGGTTATCTGGTTTTGCCAACACCATTTGTTAAAGAGGCTATCTTTTTTCCAGTGTATATTTTTGGATCCTTTGTCAAAAATCAGTTGACTGTAAGCCTGTGAGTCTGTTTCTGAGTCTTCTATTCTGCTCCATTGGTCTATGTGTCTGTTTTTGTGCCAGTACCATGCTGTTTTTATTACTGTGGCTTTGTAGTAGAGTTTGAAGTCAGGTATTGTAATACCTCCTGCATGGTTTTTATTGCTAAGAACTACTTTGGCTATCCTGGGCTTTTTGTTTTCCCAGATGAATTTAAGGACTGATTTTTCTATGTCTGTGAGGAGCGACCTTGGTAATTTCATGAGTATTGCATTGAATCTGTAGATCAGTTTTGGGAGGATGGTCATTTTGATGATATTTATTCTGCCTATCCAAGAGCATGGTAGATCCTTCCATCTTCTAAGGTCTTCATCGATTTCTTTCTTCAGCTTTTTATAATTTTCCTTATGGAGGTCTTTTACCTCAGTTAGATTTATCCCTAAGTATTTTACTTTTAGGGGTGCTATTGTGAGTGGAATTGCTTTCTGGATTTCTTTTTCGGTGGATTTATGGTTGGCATATAGAAAAGCTTCTGATTTTTTAAGATTGATTTTGTATCCAGACACTTTGATGAATTTGTTGATCAGTTCTATAAGTTTTTTGGTTGACTTTGTTGGGTGTTCTAAGTATAGTATCATGTTATCTGCAAAAAATGATAGTTTTAGTTCTTCTTTCCCTATTTTTACCCCTTTGATTTCCTTCTCTTGCCTTATTGCTCTGGCTAGAGTCTCAAGTACTATATTGAAGAGAAGAGGTGATAATGGACATCCTTGTCTTGTTCCTGTTTTTAGTGGGAACTCTTGCAGTTTTTTTTTTTCCATTTAATATGACATTGGCTGTGGGCCTATTGTATGTTGCCTTTATGATGTTGAGGTACATTCCTTCCATTCCGATTCTCTGAAGTGATTTTAGCATGACTGGTGTTGAATCTTGTCAAATGCTTTTTCAGCATCAATTGAGATTTTTCACTTCTCTTAAAGTTTGAACCCAGAACAGAATAATCCTTGCAGAAAGAACTCTGCCTTCTTCTGTTGAAATGAGGGAAGTGCAAGCTCACTGGGTGGAGAGTGATCAGGCAGGTGCTGCTGAGCATCTGAAAATGAGGAAGAAAGTGAAGAGGAAATTGCATGGTGGTTACAGGAGAAGCTAAACAGGGCCAGACTGATGAAGAGCAGCTCAAGTTCATCCATCCATCCATCCATCCATCCATCCATCCATCCATCCATCCATCCATCCATGTGTTGATTTGTCTGAGAAACTAGGTAAATGGTTAAGTCATCTATTGAATGGAGAAGACCAGAGAGCATTCAGGTGTTCGACATGAACAGTTCTCTTCTAAACGTCAAATTGGAAAAGCCTGTTGAATAGTTGAATGAAGATTTCAAGGGGCAATTGGAGATGGTAACCCCTGGTGGGGGAAAGGAGGAACTTGGGCTGGAAGTATAAAATGTGTAATCATTAGTGGGTTGGTATATGGAAATTGAGACTACAGGAGATCATCCAGTGTCAGTTGAGAAGAGAAGAATTTGTGGAACTATGACCAGGAGTATTCCAGTATTTAAGGCTCAAATCAGGCTCATGGATGCCGAAATAAAAAGCTTCTAAAAGGTTATTATGTTCAACCTCTCATTTTTTCAGTGAAAAAGAGGTAAGATAGAAGAAATAATAATAATAATAATAATAATAATAATAATAATGACAATAATATATATATATATATATATATATATATATATGAGACATAAAAGAAGAAAGATAAAAATTTGACTTTAATACGGAAGCCTGTTTAAAATTCCCCAAGTCAGGTCAGTAACCCACTATACCAGGCCTGTTAGTCCCAAATTTCTGAGGAATTTGCAAATAAACTATTCACTCACTTGTTAATTATACTGAGTATTATTAGGACCCACATATCAGATCTGGAAAGATAGCACCAAAACAGAAAACCTGTTCAGTTATGTTAATTTCCTTGAGCACTGTTAGCCATCCCATCTGTGAATAGTTTAAGCAAAAGGGATACTTGTTAGACAAGGAAGGTCCATCAGGACCTGCGAGATGACCAAAATAACCTAAACCATCTTGTGATTACTGGACTGATGTCATCCTCACATAACTTCCCTCACACACCTGTCACCAAGCTTCTCTTAAAAGAAGACTCATGAACCCCTGAGGTGTATCTCTCACTCTGGAGTTGGTGGGCATTCTCCCTCAAATGTGTATTCCTTGCTTTCCTAAACAAATCTCTTTCTATGTTTCTGACTGAATTGTGCTAAAATTCTTTCCTATTGAGTAAGCCAAGGACCCCACCAGTCCTGAGTTCAGTCCTTCTCTCTTCCCCACTGGGAACTCCTCCAGACCTGTCACAGATGGTCTCTTCTCCCATGACAGAGAGATAAAAGTTCAAATGCTTAGACAAGTTTATGTAACTTGTGCTGGCAGAATCAGGTAGCAATCCTGATCTTTGGGCTACTTGCCTCGGGCTCCTTCATTTATCTTATGGTCAAAATAATAACTCCTGGGGTAAAGGATATGAGAGAATGAAGGAAAAAGAGAGGGAAAAAAAACGTGCTGGATAGTCCACTTCCCCTTCCATATCTGCTTTTCATCCTCTCATAGGTGTAGAACACATACCATGTGCAGCATAGGGCATTACATAACATAGATAGCGTCCAGGAGGAGTGGACTGAGGCAGCACTCTTCCAGTACTGAGATTATTACATGCTTCAGATTAAGTGGGGGAAGTATGAGATACTGAAAAAAAAAAGGGAAAACTACATCCACTGTCCTCATATCCTGGAGCAGAAAGTAGTCTGTTTTTGCTGGCGTCAAAATGCTCTAGATTTGGGGTGTGCCAGGGTGAGAGAGGGCGGGGCAAGGCAGAGATGTGAGAGCAGGAAGGAGGTTTGTGGAGAAAAGTCATATGGCCCTGAGGTGCAGGTTCCGCTTAACCAAACTGGGAGGACATCAAACACAGGCATTGAAAAATGACCGTAGATAGCCATAAAATAGATGACATGCCAAGAAAATTTTCAGAATGATAAATAAAGTGCATGAAGTGAAAAGAAAGATGAACCTTATCAGTAAAGAGAGGGAGAATATTCCCACCTGCTTTCTGTGTTTAGAACAATGGGTGAACTACTGTCAATTTTTAAAATCCCATCATTCCTTCTTGATTTATTAATTGGTAATCTATTATAGGGTGGAGTTATCCCTTCCCCTACAATTTCTCTCTCTCTCTCTCTCTCTCTCTCTCTCTCTATATATATATATATATATATATATATATATATATATATATATATATATGGGCATGTACTCTTGGATTACTATTTTACTCAAGGGATTAGGATATGTTATAATCATTATTTTTATACTCAAATTATCCTGGCTTTCACCTATGACAGCCTTTAGTTCTTGCTCCTTTGAAGTCCCCATTATTTGTGAACATTCATTATTTTCTGGCATAATAAAGTTACAGGATAAATTTTTCTTGCCCTATACCTGAAGAGAGCCAATTCTCCAAGGAGTTTTCTTTTGTTTTAATAGAGAGTGATGTTAAGAAACCAAGATCTGACTGCCAGACTGCTGCTGCTTCCAGAGTCTCCTGTAGAACAGTGGTAGGAAATCTATGTATGTATGCACACACTCTATCTATCTATCTATCTATCTATCTATCTATCTATCTATCTATCTAATAGCTATCTATCTATCTATCATCTATGTATTTGTCTATCACAAGCCAATTCAACTCAGCACTATAAGGTTTATTAGCTTTCATTTTAAAAAAATTTTCTGACAATGAAAAGCCTGATTCCCATTACTCTTAATGTATTTATTCATTCACTCAGTCTACTGACCACATCAAATAGGGTCCTGTACATACTGATCACTCCTGCCACACCTATAGCCCCACTGTGTGCACCAGCCAAAAGCTTGGACCTGATGAAGGGGGAGGGGGAAGAAGAAGATCCCTATTACTTTGGGAAGTGTCACTGATGGGGTTTCTGACATGTGCTGTCACCTACAGTCAACAGGTGGCGTCTGTCATATCATCTGCTCTGGCCCCTTTTATACTGCCAGCTCCCATTGTTTGCCAGGCCACTTGCTGAGGCCTCACCTTTGGATCAGCCCCAAGAGGAATACAGCTGTGCTCTGAGAAGCTACTGTCACTCAGTGACTTCTCACAGTCATGGACAAAGAGCCTCACCCTCACTTACCTGCCGCTTCCCATCACTGGGCCCCAAGATCATCAGCCTTAGTTCAGGGGTACAGGGTCCCATCAGCTTCTGGCTTTCACTGCACCCTGATGTGTCCCCAGTGTTTTCATTCAATAGCAAACATATCAGCAAAAACAGTGCATCTGTTTCTGGAGCTTACATGTCCAGTCACGAAGATTCAAACCTTGTCTACCGGCTGAATGGTGAATGGTATCCTCTTGGTGATAGTCTTTTACATCCCCCCACCTCAGGTTTCTTTTATCCAACTCCCATTGTGCTCTGAATAGCACAGAAACTTTCTCCTCTGAATAACAAAACACATTCCAAGCATACTGATGGCTGTAAACAGATCCTGCAAGAAAGAGGGTACAGTGACATTTAGTTTTGAGCTCAGTCAACTCCAGGTCCCCATCTCCCTAATCTGATGTCTCTTGCTGACATTTATTTATTTATTTAGGTACTGGGGGTTGAGCCTAGGGACATCCTACCTCTGAGCTATATCCACAGCCTTTATTGATTGATTGATTGATTGAAACAGGGTCTCCTTAAATTGCTAAGGCTGGCCTTGAACTTGACATCCTTTTGTCTCAGCCTCCTTAGTACTGGGATTACAGGTGTGTGCTTGGCTTCTTGCTGCGTTTAGTAATACTTAAAGAATAGATTGGTTCATCTCCCATAACCAGGAATGCCACTGTTACTACCAAGGGAAAAGCTTTGCTTTGGCTCTGCATCAGCCCCAAGAGACTCCCACAGAAGCAGAGCTAGGGGACCCATGGGATCACTCCAAGAGCAGTCAGCTTCCATGTCTCTTTGAATTTAAAACACAGTTATGAGTACTTCTTGTATTTCAGACACATGAAGTAATGAGGTTACAGGTTTGAATATTAATAAAAAGAAGAAATAGACCCATTCCTCACATAATTCATTGCCTAGTTTAAAAGTCAGAAAAATGAACAAATGATTTATTATGTATCACATTTGGTGGGATGCCAGAGGTACAATAGAGATACAGAACAGTGGGCAGCTGGCAGAGACAGTGAGAAATTGTTTTCAAAACAGTAGGGTAGAGGAAGGTCACCAGGGAAGGAGGGGGGATGGGATAGGGGAGGTTAGAGCAAATGAGATAGCCAAATCACGCTTTGTGCATGTTTGAATATATCACAGTCCATCTCACTATTATGTCTACTTATAATGCACCAATAAGTTTATTTTTTAAAAAACACTCATGAGCACTGGAAGGGAGTAGGAATTTAGTCAGGCTGAGTACACAACAGAAACAAAGGCCAGGAGGTGACAGTGAGCCTGACACCTGAAAGGAGGCTTTCCTCAACCAGTAAGTGTCAAGAAACCAGGGAGGTCATACATGGAGGGGCTGGGGCGGTATAAGCTGGTACAATACAAGTTGGGACAATCTTTCTGGAGGACAATTTGTGCTTTAGTAGTCTTGGCTTTTGACCTGTAAATTCTACCTTTGTGAATTTATGCTAAGGCAATAGTAGAAAAAACAGCAACATACACACAAAGAATGTTTATGTCAGTTTTATTTATAGTTGTAAAATATTGGAAATAACTGCTTTGTCTAACTATCAAAATTAGAGTAACATATTCAGAGGATGGAATACTACACCATAGTGAGTGTGAAACTTTAATGTATTATCACATAATTAAATAAGATGGGGAAATAATCACATTTTATTATTACAGTACCTCTGCTATTGTTATAGTTCCATGGCTGCTAAGCCTCTGCTTCTTTTGTCAAAATGGCTTCAACTTCCAATTCAGAAACTCAGTTTTCATCTTTCTGAAGCAGCCATGGCTTTTGGAAAGAATAGCTCCCACCTCCTGATTCCCCAGAAGTCAGCTCCTGGCTGTGCTCTGATGGGTGCACCCCATCCTCTCACCCATGTCCTCACTCTCAAGGGGCATCTCATCTAATTGGGGCCACAATAATGAGTCAAATGACTTCTGTTTAATGATTTAGAGAGAAGTCTTTGTTTGACTCCCTTCTAGATGGAGTAGCACACAGGTATGAAGTCCAAAACCGAAAAGGCTAGTTTTGCAGCTACCAATAATAAAGCCAGCCTAAGAATGAGGACAGTCCACGTGAAGGACAGCGGGGACAGAATCACAGAAAAAGGCAGCTGGGAACCTCAAGAAGCCCTATCTTGGAATTTTCTATAGAAATTAAAATTTTAAGACTTCTCTATTATAGGAATTTGATAGTTGAAGACAGTCTGGTTGAGAATTTTTGTGACTTACATGTGAAACATCTTACTTGATGCAGGCAGAAATAGCAGTGAGTGAAACTACAAATAGTGCACAGCTGATTCCTTAGTTTTGTAAAAATAAAAATTACTGTTTTCATTTGGGAGGCTGAGACTGGAGGATCTGGGTTCGCGGCGAGCCTTAGTTGCTTAGTGAGGCCCTCTGCAACTTAGTGAGACCCTGTTTCTAAATAAAGAATAAAAAACAACAGGACTGGGGCTGTAGTTCAGAGGTAGAATGCCCCCAGGTTTCATCCCCAGTACCACAAAAAAAAAAAGAAGGAAACAGCTCAAATTCTTTTTTGTGATACTGGGGATTGAATTCAGGGGTATTTTTATCTCTGAGCTATACCCCAGCTCTATTTTATTTGAAAACAGGATCTCACTAAATTGCTGAGAATCTTGCTAAGTTGCTGAGGCTGGTTTCCAACCTGTAATACTCCTGTTTCAGCCTCCCAAGTACTGGGATTATAGGTATGTGCCACACCATTCCCTGCTTCAGAATGTGATTGTCACAGGGATTTTAAAAGTCCAAGAAAAGGAAGAGATGACAATAGAAGGGAAATGGGAAACTTTAATATGAGTTAATGAAGGAAAGTAAAGTGGAAAGAGCAATGTGGCTCAGGGGATGGAGAGAAGGCCTCTGCTGGGAAGGAGGTGAGTGAGGGGAGGGAACCACGTTCCCTGGGAGAGGACAGAGGGTCAGACCAGGCAACCCTTGTCTGTTAAGTCAATTAAGAAGTTTGGTCTGCATCTAAGAGCCATGGCAAATTAGTAAAGATTTTATTTGTAATATTGTACAAATTTTATATTAAGATCATGTTTAAAATCATCTTATGTTGGGGGCCATCCATAGGTGTGGATTGAGACGAGGTCGCGAGAATACGCTCACACTGCCCGCAGAGTGGAAGCACATATGTTTAATTCAAGTAGTAGCCATTTCTTATACTATCATTTACAATGAGGCATACAGAACAGGAATTTTTACAGACTTGTTTTTCCTAAAAGTTGAGTAGGTACATCTTTAACTAGAAAAGCCATTTCCCATGGTATTTGATGAGATTAAGAAAACAGCAAAGGTTACAGAATACAATATGTATATAAAAATTCTTTTAGTACAAAAACAGTGTTAAAGGCTAACGATGAAGAAGAGTGTCTATTCATTAATTTAAATCTTCACTATTTATTTTACCTCCTGTAAGCAGTGTTCTTATCTTTTCCTCGGGCTGCTGGAGTTAGTTAATGTGTGGTGGAGACAACGGAGAAGTTCCAGAGAGAGAGAGAAACTATCTGTTTTAAAGCTTTCTTTACTCATAGATAAAATAGTAGACCTAAGTTTCTTTGGTTTATTAGCTAAGCTTGCAAAGTCCATTTCCTGGTGTTTGTAAAAAGGTTAATGAATATCTCTGAGGCAAACTGAAGCATTGTCTTTTTCAGCTAACATTGAGGAATCACAATCTGTCCAGCCATCTTATGTTTCTAAGAAATTTTCCTTTATAATTAATGTGAAAGCAAACCCCAAAGCACCCCAAATTTCCAGAATAACAATGCAAAGTGAGATTTGCTACACATTCCTTCTTTTGGAATCATCTGCCTTGCAGGGTTGCAGTGGGACTAAGCCTTGCTCAAGATCCAGCTATTAAGGTGATGTTGCAATCTTAAAACAAAAAAAAATCATAAAAGAGCCCAGTGAGGTGGTGCATATCTGTAATCCCAGCACTTGAGAGGCTGAGACAGGAAGATTGCAGGTTCAAGGCCAGCCTCAGTAATCTAGCAAGACCTTGCTTCAAAATAAAAAATTAAAAAGCTGGAGGTGTAGCTCAGAGGCAGAATGGCCCTGGGTTTGATCTCTAGTAGAAAAAAATCTCAACATGAAAAATACAGAAACATATTCTTTATCTTATCAAATATAAATTTCCTTGACCCTGGGCATGATTATTCCTACTTAAATGGTCATTTAAAGAGCTTTTCAATGTCTTAGGAGGCATAAAAGTGTTTAGGATTTAGGAAACATGTCACTTGGCAAAAATTGTAGATGGTTAAAAAGTTTTTTAAATACGGAGTTTGGGACCAAACCTTGAGAGGCTATGGAGAAAATATCAGACTTACCTCTTGAGAAAGAATGACTGCTCTTGCTACAGAGTGAAGGATAAATGCAAGGTGTGAGCCAAGAGGTTCAGGGGCAAGAAATGGCTGGACCACAGATGGTTCGTGGAGACAGAGAGGTGTTTATGACGTGAGAGGAAAATCAGTGAAGGAGGTGAGCAAGGCTCCTCAGTCTGAGGTCTACAAAATTTATAGCACATTATCAGCAATTAGGGAGAAGAAGGTATATGCCATGGAGCATGCCTGTAATCCCAGGACTTGGGAGGATGAGCCAGGAGGATCATGGGTTTGAGACCAGCTTCAGCAACTTAGCAAGTTCCAGGTTCAAGATAAAAAATGATAAAATAGGGCTGAGAAGGGCTGGGAATCTAGCTAAGAATGCCCCTGAGTTCAATCCACATTAGCAAAAAACAAACATCCCCCCAAACAAACAAACAAACAACAACAACAACAAAAAATATATGGCAGGATATGTGGGCAAAATTTACATGTGTACCGCAAACTACCTTAACGCTGGAAGTGAACTGGGGGTGTGGAAGGTCATGGGATGTAATGACCAAAGGAGACTTCAGGGGAGTGGGCCCTTGAGGGAATGGAAGAACTCAGGCAGGTGATGAAGTCCTGTGATTAAAATATTGTAGTGGAATTTTTTTTTTGGTAGTACTGAGAATTGAACCCAGGGATATTCTACCTTCAAGAGGCTCGCCAAGTTGCTAAGGCTGGCCTGGAGTCTGATCCTCCTGTTTCAACCTCTCAAGTACTGGGATTACAGCTGTGAGCCATGATACCGACCTTGTAGTGGACTTTGTGGTATCTTAAGCAGCTTTTTTTTTTTTTTAAATCTAAGAGTGACTGGAAAAGCCCAATATTTCATCTAGGAAAGAAAAAAGAAAACATGGCTCATGGCTCATAGGGAAGGCTGGAGGGCAGTGAGAGAAAGAGTCAACTTGCATCTTACTGAGTCCAACATTTAAAAAAAAGGTACAACTTTCGGTCAGGAATTTTGAGAATTTATACCCCAGAATTTGCAACAAGCCTATTGGGATTTCATCTAGAGGAAGGGTTGAGAAACCAAAGTCCAAGGGCCCAATCTAGTCCACAGCCTTCTTTTGTAAGAGCACTTTATTGGATCACAGCCACAAGTATTTGTCTAGTATCATCTGCAGTTGCTCTAGGGCTATGCCTGGACAGCTGAGTAGTTATGCTAGAGACTCCTTAGCCTGCAAAGCTACAAATATTGATTCTCTAACCTTTTGTTGTTGTTGGTGGTGGTACTGGGGATTGAACCCAGGGGCATTCTACATCTGAGCTACATCCCCAGCTCTATTTTACTTTTTATTTTGAAACAGTCTTACTAAGTTGCTGAAGACTTCTCTATGTTGCTGATGCTGGCTTGAAACCTTTGATCCTCCAGTCTCAGCCTCCCAAGTATTGAGATTACAGGCATCGCCATCATGCCTGGCTTATCTTGCTTTTTAAGAAAAACAACAAAAAAATGCTGATCTTTGATCTAAAGAAACTAAGAACTGAGAAATTTGTGCAGGACATAATTTTAGAGAGATATAGTAATTTAAATGAAAAATTCAAAAGAATGTTTATCAAACAGAATTTGAAGGGAAAATTTTGATGAATATTTTTCACACATACTTGTTACAGCAGTTATTTTATAATTCATTCAATCTTTCATTAACAAAATAATCATTTGTGAGTGCATACTTTGTGCCAGGCACACAGATAAATGCAGGGTGTTAGCTTGGAAAGCCAGACAGATCTTTCCCCTTTATTCTTTATTCCCCTTTATTCTTGGGGTGGGAGAAGAGTGATGAAGAGGAATGACAAAAATGAAAGTAAAAATACAGAAAGCCAGATGTGGTAGAACACACCTGTAATACCAGTACTTGGGAGGCTAAGACAGAAGGATTTCAGAGTCAAGGCCAGCCTCTCCAACCTAGCAAGACCCTCAGCAACTTAGTGAGATCCTGTCTTGAGATAAACAAATGAAAAAGGGCTGGGGTGTAGTTCAGAGGTAGAGTTCCCCTGGGTTCAATTCCCTATACCACAAAAAAAAATAAAAGTAAAAATAAACCAAAAAGTGAAAATAAACAGAATATCAATATGATGTAAGCTGTGGAGAAACATAGCAAAGGAAAGAGGACAGAGAGCATAAGGCATGGATGGCTGTTTAAAATTGGAATAGAGCCAGCCTTACTAAGTAAGAGAGCACTGAAGCAAATGCTGGATGGAGTCAAGGGAGAGAGCTGTGTGGGTTTCTGGGGAAGAAGGGACAAGAGGGCAAATGCCCACAGGCAGGAGCATGTCTGCAGAGCTGCAGGACAAGTGGAGGCACATGGAGCTGCAGTGGAGCTTGAGGAAAAGAAATTTGAGAAGTAGGAAGGATCCAATGATGGGGGGAAGTTTAGCTTTCTTCCCAATTGAGAAAGTCAGTCTTGGAAGATCATGGGCAGAAGAGGGCCATGATCTGGCTTACGGTTTAAAGCACCACCCTCCTTCTATTGGAGTGTACACTGCAAGAGGCCCGGAGAGGTGGAGGTGAGCTGGTTGGGAGGCAGCAATATAAGCCAGAGGGGATATGCTTTGGAACACAGGGGTGCAGTGGAAGTGGCAGCCTTAGGACCTCTACTGTACTTGGATATGAGATGTGAGGAAAGGAGCCTGCGAGCTTGACTCTTAGGTTTGGGGGCTGAGCAACTGGAGAGATAATGGAAAGCTATCAGTGGACTTGGATAGAGGATTAGAAGTCTGAGTTTGGACCTGTAAAGATTGAGATGACTTTTGATCATCTACATGGAGACAATGAGTAAAAGGGGCATATATAAGTTTGTAATTCAGGGGAGAGGTCCCCTTTGTTTTAGTCCTGGACATAGATGTTGTAGAAATTTGGGGAAACCAGAAAGGCCCAAGAAAATTAAGATACTGAAGAATATGGTAGACTCAAAGGCTTTCAGACCCAAGGACTTGTCTTAGCATTCTCACTGCTATAATCCAAAGACCTGACCACATAATTTATAGTAAAGAAGATTTATTTGCTCAGTTTTCTTGGGGATTTTGGGCTTCAGTCCATGGGGGGACCACAGATTTCAGGGTATGATGGCGGGAAGCAGAGAGAGGGAGAGCACAAGGCTTCGCTCTTACATCTTAGAGGCTGGAAGCAAGACAGAGCATGAGCAAGCAAGGGAGATCAAAGACACAAGCACAGTCCCTAAGGCCACACCCCCAGGGGCCCACCTTCTCCAGCCACACCCCACCTGCCTCGGTGGTTTCCACCCAGTCAAATCCATTACAATTGATTTATCCACTGATTAAATCACAACACTCATGACTTCACTATATCAATACTGAGCTTAATATATGAGCTCTGTAGGGGGCATTCTATATCCAACCATGATAGTACTCTAATATATCCTTGGGAACCCAGAGGGCAGAAGCTTCTTTTCTCTTAATGGAATAAAATATTGAAAATAATCTGATTTTACCTTTATAGAAGTGTCTCACAAATATGGTCTCAATATTCTTTTGCATGATATTCTGAGGAAGACCTTGTAGTTGCCAACTTAAATAAAAAACAAACACACACACACAAACAAATCCAAAACATGAACAAATTTAGTTTACAGAAAGTATACATAGAAGGTTTTTAAAAATTTAAAGCATGTTATTAATTTTCTAAAAAAAAAAATTAAGAATAACACCACATAGACTATCTGAGTATGGCAATTCTGTTTGTTTGTTTGTTTCTAAGTGAGGGAAGAATAAGACAGTTAGCAAAGACATGGTCCTGGTGGGTGATATTTAAAAGATAAAGATCCCAGTTAACACCTAATAGATTCTTTGCTCCTACATCTACAAATCTGGGTATTCTCTTCTTTCCTCTTGACTGGAGTCCAGTAATGATTCCTCACACTCTGAATAACTCACCTGGAGGGAGACTATTTTCTCCTTTTGCTGGCTAATCTCTCTTTGTTGCTATCTCCCCCAAATCAATCCTGAATCTGCTTTTCTTTGTCCTGTTTTTGGGCTGTCAGAATTTACCCTCTACATATCGTACCTTGTGGTCTCCAACACTCGTTGGCTTATGTTTGGGTTGACCAGTGCAAGGCACCATCAGCAGACTGGAAGATGGGAGGAGAGAAAGTTTGGGCCACTTCCTCTGCTTCCTTCCTGCTCCATGCTAAGGTTTTGGTAGTATAGATGTGTTTTGACACCCTTCATAGCTACAGCTCTTGTTGAGCATCTCATCACCCACAGTTCAGCTCTCTGGGCCTTTGTGACACTATTTATTTCCCTTCCCTTTCAGGCTTGAGAGTAGCAGCAGATTGCCACTGATGCTTTCTCTGGTGCTTCAGCATTCCTCAGGATTATCTACTCTGGCCACACCTGTGTACATAGTCCTTTCATTAACACATACCTCTTGAGAGTGTTTCTAAGCTTTTAAAGAACTATTTTGAGAGGTGAACTTTTATTAATTCTATAACTATGGCCATGAATGATTGCACCCAGAATGTAGTGTCTCTGGTTCTCAACTGAATTAAACATATGTTATTGAACATACCAGGGTCAGGGATTTTGCTAAGTATAGAGAAAGACAATACACAAGAGATATACAGTGTAAGGGAATGTTCTTAGCTCATAAAATTATATACCCATTATTTATCATTGGGTCACATTATAACTTGACCAGATATAACTAAGGTTTTATTTCAAGGCAACATATATTATGTAGCACATGGTCTTTAGATACAGGTTATTCTGTGATGTTTTATTCATTAACATCTTATAAGAAAATCAAGTAAGATAATATTTGATTATTTGTGGGTTTACTGACCTGTCCTTGGACTGAGGTGCTAAATACTCAGCATAAAACCTTTGATAGTGATATTCAGGATCTGTATGAGAGTCAGTTTGTGAAGGTTTGGGGATGAAATAGTTAAAATTTTCCAATTGAATAACACTAGGATGTGTTTTGAAATGTACTTCTATTATTTGTGAATTAATTGCATCTTACCTGATCTCCCTCCACCTGCCACTGCTGTGAACAGGAAGATAACCATTCTCTTATTTGCAGCTGTTAGGGTTTTATTATATTGAGTTAGAAAAGACCTGAACAAACAACTTCTTGATTTTTGCCAGAAAGAAAGGCTACAGTTTATTTCTTAACTAAAGTTATTTTTGGTAAATGTCTTCAACGAATAAGAATGTCTTACTGTAAAATAACCTTATTTATTTTCCTTGGGGCTTGCATTTTGGAAATAGCTTGTTTTGTAAAGTACATCAGAAAATTGTCTTGTTAAAACCTGGGCAATCAAGAGATATTTTATTGAGAATTTGTTTGGAGGAAGATAGTTGTTTGGTGTCCTCTGCCTCAGAATGATTTTTAGGTTTAAGCTATTGCAGCTGTGTTTTGTGCAATAAAGCATCGAGGACCCAAGATATTGGTGAGGCTGAGGCAGGAGGATCACAAATTAGAGGCCAGCCTGGGCAACTTAGAGAGACTCTCTCTCAAGATAAAATAAAATTTAAAATGGGTGCGGGCATGGTGTCTTATATTTGTAATCTCAGTACCTGGAGGCCCAAACAGGAGGATTACAAGTTCAAGGGAACCCTTGGCAATTTAGTGAGGCATTGTTTAAAATAAAATAAAATGAGCCGGGCGTGGAGGCGCATGCTTGTAATCCCAGCATTCGGGAGGCTGAGACCAGAGGATCCAGGTTCGCGGCCAGCCTCAGCTACCTAGTGAGGCGCTCTGCAACTTAGTGAGACTCGGTTTCAAAATAAAGAATAAAAAATAGGGCTAGGGGTATAGCTCAGAGATAGAATGCCTCTGAGTTCAATCCCCAGACCCGCAAAAATAAATAAATAAATAAATAAATAAATAAATAAATAAATAAATAAATAAAATAAAACAAAATGATCTGGGGATATAGCTCAGTAGAGCACCCCTAGGTTCAATCCCCAGTACACACAGAAAGAAAAAGAAAGAGAGAGAGAGAGAGAGAGAGAGAGAGAGAGAGAGAGAGAAGAAGCAGATGAAAGAGAAGAAGAAGAAGGAGGAGGAGGAGGAAGAGGAGGAGGGAGGGGAGAGAGAAGGGATATATCTCAGTTACTGAGTCTTGGCTAGCATGTGAGGCCCTGGGTTCAGCCCCTCATAATACACACACACACAAACACACACACACACACACACACACACACACACACACACACACACACACTGAGGACCTGGAAGCTCATTATATTATGTTTGTAATAATTTAAAAGTAGGCTTTGTTAGGTGCTACTTACTTGACCATGATAGACTTATCCCAACAGGATTTTTTTTCCAGTGTCATGATAGCACAACACTCTGCTGCATAGACTCATATTCCATACTGATACTGATATCCTAGTGAATGTCCTTGTGGCTTATTCTTTACAGTCACAATTACCAACTCTTTCTTTCTTTTTGGTACTGGAGTTTGAATCTAGAGGCATTATACCTCCAAGGCACATGCCTGGTCCTTTTTATTTATTTATTTATTTTGAAAATGAGTCTCAGTAAGTTGCTGAGGCCAGCCTTGAACTTGTAATCCTTCTGTCTCAGCCTCCCAAGTACTGGGATTACAGGAATGTATCACCACTCCTGGATTATAAGCAGCTTTTTAATAGTGCAACAGTTGAGGCAAAGAACAAGCAAAACCCAAAAGGCTTTTGAAAATATTGCCAAATAGTTTTTGAGAAAGGCAGGTGTGACAAAGTCTGCTCTCCTACTCTGTGGTTTGGATACAATTTTAGTGTGTCTCTAAAGGATTCATGACCTGAAATTTTGTCTCCATTGTGAGGTATTAAGAGGGTGGAAATTTACTTTGACTATGATGTTTAGAGGTGGGGACTTAGGGAGGTGATTAGAATTAAACCAGATGTGGTTATTAGAGTGGAGTCTCAGTGACTGAATCCTGATGACTTTATAAGAAGGCATAGATAACAGAAGACACATATATGATCCCTGTCTCTTGCCATGTGATGCCCTGCACCACCCTGGGATTCAGCTAGAATGGCACTGCCAGCTGTTGCCCCAACATTGGATCTCCAAAACTGTGTGCCAGTATAGGCCTTTTTTCTTTGTAACTCACCGAGTCTGTGGTATTATGTTATTGGCAACAGAAAATGGATTAGCACACCTACTTACCTTTCATTTTTTTAATGTTTTTAAAATTTTTCTATTTATTAGGTAAAAAACAATATCCTAATTTGCATGAATTTGATTACTGGTGAAGACAAAAACTTTTCACATTTATTAGTCATTTACCTTCATAATCTCCTTCCTTCCTTCCTTCCTTCCTTCCTTCCTTCCTTCCTTCCTTCCTTCCTTCCTTCCTTCCTTTTTTCCTACAGTAAGCTCATGCTTGTGGCAGACACTATAACTTGCTTTTCCAATATTCATTCTTCCCTTCTCTTCTAGTGAAGAAATCATTGACTTCTCAGGGCAGTCATCTGGTAAATTAAATGACAGTGATATAATTGATATTTTTCAGCTTATCTTGAAGCTGGGGTTGGCTATATATCAAATTCCTGGCTAATGAGTGTAAGTAAAAGTTGCTAGGAAGAGCTTTGGGTTCTTTAAAATTGAGTACATATGCCAGCTTGCTTCACTTTTGGTTTTGTTCTATGTCTTTCTTTTTCCTTCTGCTGGCATAAACTCATGGCTGCAGGACTTGTTACTATCAGGTGATAAAGGATGAAAGCCACCTGCTAAGGATGGCTCTGCCAGAACATCTTGATTCCTGCTGGCATCATTATACTTGCTACTTCCACAGCAGCTCAGAGAGTTTACCTGTCTATTTGTTTTACATAAAAAGAGTAAAACCTTTATTAGTTAAAGCTGTTTTAAGTTGGGTTTGCTATTAACCTAGAAGGGATCTTTAAAGATTATAAGCACTTTATTTAAGGAGTATTGCCAAATATTGTCTAGTGTCTCATATTTAAAATTTCTTTTTGTAATCTGTTTTGACTTTTTTTAAAATTTTACTTTTGGTATTGGGGATGGAACACAGGGACTTTATACCTCTGAGCTACACCTCCAGCCCTTTTTTATTTATTTATTTTTTCAAACAGAGTCGAGCTAGATTGCTGAGAGTTTTATTAAGTTGATGAGGCTGGTCTTGAACTTGCAATCCATGCAATTCACCTGTCTCAGCCTCCCAAGTACTGGGATTGCAGGTGTGTGGTACCATTCCTGACTGTTTTGATACTTTAAAAAATCAGTTATCAAATTTATCAGTCCATTTTGTGGCTTTTGCCTTAGTGTCACATTTGGAAGATCTTTTTTTTTTTAATTTATTTATTTTTTTTTCGTGGTACTGGGGATTGAACCCAGGGGCATTCTACCTCTGAGCTACACCCCCAGTCCTATTTTTTTTATTCTTTATTTTGAAACAGGGTCTCACTAAGTTCACTAAATTGCAGAGTGCCTCACTAGGTAGCTGAGACTGACCGCGAACCCGGATCTTCTGGTCTCAGCCTCCCAAATGCTGGGATTACAAGTGTGTGCCACTATGCCCGGATCTGGAAGACCTTTTCTAGTACATGATTATTCACTTATATTTTCCTTAAAAAACTTTTTTTTTCAGCTTTTGCATTGACAAACTGGAATGTATAGTCACCATTTCCCACTTCCACTCATGGAAGACATTGCTAATCAATTGTTGCACCCATTTTTAGTGAGTGCCCACATAGTCTAAAAGATCTTTATTTTTATGAAATATTTTAAATATTTTCTTAGGCAAGATGGATCATAAATAGAGATGGATGAATCTACTGTTTCCTTTAACAATATTGGTGATGCACTACTGAAAAAAACCTGCTATTAATATTTCATAACCTAGAAAAGAAGCTAAGGGGGAACTTAAAACAACAACAGTGTAGCTTCTAGACTAAAGAGAAAGTAAGTACAAATCTCAAGATGCTATTCTTCAAGTGAGAACATCAATCATCAACCTAAAGGAATTGACAATTATGTAGACAGATACATATGCTTTCCTTTGGTCTCTGAGAGCCACAATACAGGCTAGTATTTGGGTACTCCAAGTGTTTGTGGAATATAGGTGACTAGGGTGTTCAGACCCATAGCCATTTGTTAAGGGAGAAGACTTAAAGATGAGATGAGTTTCTCTGAAAAATTGCTTAGAAGTCAAAAGTAGTTATTCAAGAATTAGAAACAGCATGGACACCTCTTTGGGAGTGTAAAATGTTCTTCAGTAGGATTTGGGGAGCTGAAAGTAAGGGGAACATCATTAGTGGACCCTAGAAATAAATTATTAAGAGGAGGGCATCTTGAAGTGATGTAGATTTTTTTTTTTTTTTGATCTTCGACTTGGCCCATCCCTTCACCCTGTCTTTTGCAAGCTGCCGGCCTCCTGTAGAGCGTACAATAGGCTGATAGCTAACAGGACTTTTCCCCTGGCTCTCTGCTTATCATGGCAAACAAAGGGGCACACTGGTGTAGCTACACATCAAATGTAAAGGAAATGATTTTTTAAAGTACACCTTACAGAGATACTCTCAAGTTTTAATTTATATTATCAGGTCCTGAAAGGAAATGCCTGGACAACTTCTAAAAGCTTTCCTCTAGGTAGTGTCTGCCACTCTGCCTAACTGAAGATGAGTGGCTGGCTGCTTTGAAGTTATCGATGGTGATACTGCAGCATAAAGCATGAAGAAATAAATGGGCCTGGGTCTCATTGGTTTAACCTCTAGAAGAATCATGGGGCTATGAAGAGAGGTTGTGGGAGGGGATCAATAGTTGACAAATGAAAAGAGTCTCAGTCAGTTGGAAGGGGCATTTATTTTCCCGTGACGTAGCAGAATAAATCACTTGTAGAATCCAACAACTCAGGGTTGTCCTTTGCAAAAGAACACTGTCTTTCTTTACCCAAGATCTTTAGGAACTACAGTACAATTTTTTTTCTACGTTATACAATTCATGAAGTAGGAATGCAACTATCCAAATTGATGCTGAAAGAAGCAAATCTATCATTACCATCATCCTAATCAAGTACTTAATGCAATATATAAAATATGTGGGAGAATGAAAGATATTACGGACTCCCTTTATTAAAATGTAATTTCTGTTCTCCCCCAGTAAAGAAGTTAATGGCTTATCAGTAATACTTAGTCTCTATGTTGTTTTTTTTTGACAGTTTTTTTCTCAAATCATTATGTCTCTCCCACTAATTCTTTACATAAGTCAAATTTATCCTTCAGTTTAGGATTCATGGTTGGTGTAACATGACCTAAACCAATGTGAACCATTTTGGGATTATTCAACATTTGTTCTTCTCCTACGCTCTGTCCATTCTCTGGCATTTGGGCTAGTGGACAGCAGCGTAACACAACAGCCTTTTTTTTGTCATGAAATATGAGAGTCATAGATTTTCTGTGGCTCAGGTCCCAACTGTCTTCTCATTCTGGATCCCATGCAAAAAGGACATGATATTCTCATGGTATGGGAGCCACTCAAGAGATAGCACAACCCAAACTCCACAGTGACACAAAGTTTCTCTGTGGATAGAACAAATGTCAAGTCTGTTCACATCCAAGTAGCCAAAACACATAAAGTGACCAAAGAAGTGAGAAGGTACACATCTCTGAGCAGGCTTCTTAGACCCTCTGGGATACCTTTGTTCCTGTTGGGATTCTAACTAACACAGTTATCTATAGGAAAAATATTTTAGGAAAATGGAAATTTACCACAATGATACATGCAACTCCTTTGCTGAACCCAAAGGCAAGATGACAGCCAGCCCTTTAGAATGATCCAGAACAAGAGACCTGAGTCCTTTTAGGATTTGCCTTTTCTCAGTTGTGCTGCTTTCAGAGTATTTGCTCCCTTCTTTCTCTTTCTCTTTTAGCAGGAAAGCTTCACTTATTCATGATGGAAAACATCATGGCCAGGATACCCTAAGTGTAAAGTTTTAAGATTAAATGTTTGTTAGTTGTAACAGTATATCCTTCAAGAAGATTTCTGGCTAGCCAAGTGTGGGTGAGATGCTTATCCCCAGTGGGCAAGATCACACTGTCCAAAGTAGCTGCTGGGATCCAGCACAGTGTCTGTACTGATTATGTTTAAGTAAAGTTAACAAGAAAGGGTAAGACTATCCAGGTGCCCACCACACCATGTAGTTTTGACCATGGGTTTTTCTTTAGTTTGTTAAACAGCATTTATTAACCAAGTAAAATTAGTTTACCTAACTTTTACTTTTTATTTACTGCAATATTTATTTTCTAATTAAAAGAAATCTGGCCTTTATATTATCAAGTGCTTTTTTGTTTATTTTTTTAAATCTTTGAGTTTCTCTTTGCAAATTCTGTTTAACCTTTTTTCTCTCAAATACAGATAGAAATAAAACATCTTAAGTAGATATGATTCTGAAAATATCTGGGAAATCCAACTACTTGTCTACTGGCATATATGGCTTTAAGCCTAGTCAGAAAGATATTTTCATTGACTGATATATCAGGTAATTTTGAAGACAGAATTTTTTAATAAAAAAGAAATATATTTATGCTAGTCTTGGTATACATACTGTTCTTGTTGTCATAGTCTATGTGATGTCTACTTTCACCTCAACATCACTCTGAGGCAGGAATTATAACTTCATTTGGCAGATGAGAACTGTAGCTGAGAGAGGTTGAGTAGCTGGCTTAAGATCACACTGCTCTGAAGTGGCAGATTCAAGACATAAATCCAGGTTAGACTAACTCCAAAGTCTGAGCTTATTTGTAGAATATCTAGGCTATTGGTGGAACAAAGCAGGCATCAATAAGCATTAGCTCCTTTTCTCTGTAAGGCTCTCTCCCATCTGTAATGCTATGGTTGGCATGGTTCTTTCATAAAGTGGAGTGGGATTATGATTCCTTCAGGTTGCATTTGTTGCAGTGGATGCCATGAGGGCTCTGAGGATGATTTGGCTTGCCAGATTCTGTTGGGACTGGGATTTGAATCTAATCCTCTTAAACAGGATTTGCAACTTCTGTTTTGATCCACCAAGTTCTGCAAAATTATTTTAGGTTTCAGGGACTAGTATAATTCCATTGAACCTCATTTGTCATGGGGTAGGGGACAAGAACAAGTAAAGGTAGCGGTCATCCCATTTTACACATAATGCTGGGGGTCTTCCATTCACAACTTTTCACTGATTCATGCACTAGTTAGGGAATGCTTAGTGTCTTTCATTTCAGTCAAAAGTTATATTAGATATATGCTATATCTAATATATATATAAAAGATATAATAGTGTATTTATTGCATTAGTACACTTATTTATTGTAACTTCATAAAACTAAACGTACACACATATACACACATACACATATCCATATGAGATTAACAGGAGAAGGAAAACATAAAATACACTTAACTTATTAGTGATGGAATTATGGGTAGTAACTTTAAACATTTATTTTTATATCATATATAAATGATTCATTAAATTAAAAAGGGGAGATAGACCCCAATGTAGCCAAGGAGGTGGTTTAGGGGAAGGCGAGGGAGAAGACTAAGGTTCATTAATGGAAATACTACTATCATCTATGTGTACATATGTGAATATACCAATGTCAATCTCACTACTCTGTATTGGGAAGAGGGGAAATGAGGAGACAGGTGGGGGTGGCAGCAAGTGCTGTGTGCATGTATGTCACTGTCAACATGATTTATATTATGATATGAGACTATAATGCACCAATAAAAGCACATTACAAAAAAATTTAAAAGACAACACAAAACAATGCTTCATAAAGTTTCAGCTAACATAAGTATACACAAAATGGAGAATCCTGGAAAATGAAAAGAAACATTATTAATCTTTAAAAATACATAAAAACATACTAATTGATCTCTTCCAGTATACACAAGAAATTGTACTTGATTTTCCTCTGGAGAAGGAAATAGTAGCCTTAGAAAGAAGTAGGAGGGAAGTATTCAGCCATATCCCATATTGGTATCTTTTAAAATGTTTTGGTTTTAATTGCCACATAATTATACACACAGAATTATGAATCTGTGTAAATGCATTGCCAATGAAAAATATAGAAAATAAAATTTACAGTCTTCATTATTACCCTAATAGCTGAAGTAGAATTAACATGATTCTTGAGTTTTTTGTTTCATGATCTTTTATGATTTCACCACTAATTTATTTTATTCTATTTTTCTTTTTATATACTTTTACTGGTGCATTGTAATTATGCATCATAGTGAGATTCAAAATGATAAAAACATGTACACACACATCATTTGGTGTATCATGAACATGTCACTTGGGCAAATAATCTTTGGGTGAAAAACTCCACACTGGTCAGGACATGAAGGGAACCACAAAGAAGGGACCACTTTTCCCTCACCTATTAACTCCACAGACAAGGTAGAGGCAGGTCATCAAATTCACAGACAGTTGAGCCAAATCTGCTTGGAAGAGCTAAGTCATAATCTCAAAGTCACTAATTACACCTGCTCTGATAAAACTCACTTGATTCTGCTAAAGAGTGTGAGTGAAGAAGTCGCCTTGGCCCCAGAAACCTTGACCCACTTGTGGGAGTTCCTTTTCATCTGACATTTGCTTATGGATACAAACTCTAGAGGAGAAGCAACATATATATCTTATTAACTGGGACCTTGGGCAAAACAAAAATGTAGACACAGCAAACTTTCCAATAAATCCCACCATAATTTATAATGGGTCATTTATAAAATAAATACTTTTCTTCCACCCTCACGAGTGTGAGTAGGCACTATCCAATCCAGGATCTGCATAGGTCACAAAAGTAGAGGAAAGGTAAATTTATTCTCTTACTCGCTTTTCAAGTTGAAACACTGAGCTTCGCATGCCCGTGGATAGCAGAGCTCCTAGTTCTTATGCCTTTGGCCTTGGTCTGAATGATACTGCCTGCTCTTCTACCTCTCCAGCTTGCAGTTGGCAAATCGTGGTACTTCTTGGCCTCTATAACTGGGTGAGGCATCATTCACATATGTTTCATATATCCATACATATCTTATTGGTTTTGTTTCTCTAGAGATCCTGACTAATACATCATTACAAACCAAACATTGTGCCTGGTGCTGTGGAAGACACAAAGAAGTTAACTGATTATTTTAGAGAAGAGATTACATACTATTTGTGAGGGAGCTGAGTTGAATTTTAAAATGCGAAGATTAAAATGAAGCAGAATGGACCATATTCCCAGAGTTCCAGGCCTCAGTATGGAGTAGGAGACTAGAGTGAATATGAAATAACCCTTGAATATCTTGTACAAGGCTTTTCTGAAGAAAACTATGCTCTACTAGGAGATTGTTCCTCTGCAGCTTGTCTTTTACAATGGGTCAAATTAAATTGCCATTCATTGAAATTTCTGATTAATTAACTTTGGGTTAACTAGTTTTATTCCAAGTAAAAATGCATGACTCTATCCTCTATTTTATAGGCTTGGTAATTAATTTAATATTCTTTATGCGGTATAAGTCAGACCTTTAGACAATCATTGTATTCCATGAAATTCATCAATTTACATGAAATTATACTCTAAGGTATTATAATCACCTAGAAATTCTGTCAAATGTAGTATTGTATTGCTATTAATTCTTAGCCAGGTCTATCTCTAATGTATTCCAGGACTTTTATCTTTGGTTATAATGGCTGTATCTTGAATTTTTTTCTATAGTTGTTTTTTAAAAATATTGCATGCATAAGAAAATCAAAACTTGAAGATTTTAGAGGGAGAACATTTCAAACTTTTTATTTTTATTTTTTTTGTAGTACTGGGGATTGAATCCAGGGGCATTCTACCTCCATCCTATACTCCCAGCCCTATTTTATTTTTTTTTGTTTTTGAAACAGGGTCTTGATAGGTTGCTAAGGTTGTCATTGAACCTGTGATCCTCCTGTCTCAGCCTCCCAAGTACTGAGATTACAGGTGTGTACCACCACGCCTAGCCATTTCAAACCATTTTCATGTTTAGTTTTGGTTTCCGGGGCATGTCTTCTTATAGTCATTGTATTCATTTTTGTGGTCTCGAATACCTGCTTCAACTTACCTTTCTTGGGCAGCACAATACCTGGGACTAGGAGTCAGTAGAAATGATTCACCCAGCTGGGATTTCCACTCATTAGTAGGCACATCTTTTACCCTCCTGGGGACTTGGGTATAACTAACTTCCAAATGAGGGGATTAAAGTACAGTGTAGGGTACACTTTTTGAAATAATTCTATTTTCTATCTTAATATTGGGCTAACAACTCTTCTTTATCAATCTACCTATTAGTTTAATTTAAAAATTTAAAAGTTTATGTGTCTTAATTTTTGAATAATTTGTGATTGGGTACAAAAGAAGTTTATACGAATGTCTTATTCCTAATCTGCAGTACTAAAATGAAAAAAGTGACTTTGTCAAAATATGTTCATTTGCAGGTTTAAATAGGGTCGGATTTATATTGTGCCAAGTACCATCACTGACAATTATGTAGGCTTTGAAATGAAATTATGACTTAGGAATACATGTGGCATATGCTCTACTCCAATTTAAAAACATGCCTGTGGGAAACTTAAAAAAAAAAATGCTGCAAACCCTGCTAAAATCAAAAGATTGTATAAATCCATTTGCAGTTTTTTTCTTTGCATGGAAATAAATGGTTATATCAAAATTTGAACATCAGATAGTTTTAAATTTCATTTAATACTGTAGTAATAATAATCATAATGGCAGCTCACATTTATAGTTTCTTACTAGGTGCCAAACTCTGTACCACATATTTTATGTGAATTATCATTTTACTCTATAATCCTTATAGCTAAGATGCCCTATTTAATATATATGGAAAAATTTAATGCTCAATTAATATCACACACACACACACACACACACACACTGAGAGAGAGAGAAAATGAGAATAAATCCTTGTGAGGAATGGAAACCAGAACAAAAAAATATTTAAAAAATAACCACCCAAAATCATGTGACAGATCTAGCAAATTCTTTTTATTTACATCCATAGTATGTGTACACATACCTTCTCTGTACACAGAAAAGTCTAAGTATATATACATATATCGTTCCCACATATTTTACAATAAATAGTACTTTACTCTTGTTTCTAGATGAAAATAAAAAGATGCCTCAAAATTTTACTCACCAACCACAAAATTACAAAAGCACCGGATGAATTCAGAGCAAAAGCTTCAAGCCTGTACTATCACACACTAAGCCTAGTACAATTTGTACAAGAGACAAAATCGAACACGGTGCAGATATCACCAGTAAAAGGAAAAGAACAGAGATGAGAAATTGAGAACAGAGCTGTTGACTCTCTCAACAGTGTGGTAAGGGCATTTTTTTTTTTAAATCAAGATTAGGGCTTGTCTTCCTTTAGTTCTCAATTGAATGCTTTAATTGGTATTTTATAGATAAGAAAGGGGAAAGAATTTAACATCTATTGGAAAAAAGCATAACCATTCCATGAGTTCTAGAAGTCCTTGCCCTGGCCATCCAGACTCTCTTCCTGTGCTAATTCAGTGATTACCTAGTTCTTCCTTGCAGGACCGCCACTCACCTCCTCAGAAATGCGAAGGGTACATATTATGAAGTGACATTAATTTGGAAGTAATTTTAAAAGCCTAGTGAGTCAGCCGGGCATGGTGGCGCATGCTTGTAATCCCAGCATTTGGGAGGCTGAGACTGGAGGATCCGGGTTCGCGGCCAGCCTCAGCTACCTAGTGAGGCACTCCGCAACTTAGTGAGACCTGGTTTCAAAATAAAGAATAAAAAATAGGGCTGTGGGTATAGCTCGGAGGTAGAATGCCCCTGAGTTCAATCCTCAGTACTGCAAAAAAAAAAAAAAAAAAAAGCCTAGTGAGTCAAGTATCTTGTATATCAGGACTTAATACTTAAAATGTTCAAATTAAACTCATTACTCATTATTTCCAGATAGAGTTCAATATTTCATTGTGATAACTATCTACCAACAAGAAGAATTTAATCTGGAGGCTAGAAATTATGAATCCATAATCCTGGAATTTCATCTACTTTCAGATTTTCTTTTTCTTTTTCACATTCTAGCCAAGAAATCAATCACTTTCTCTCAATTTCAGAGATGTTTTACATATGGATATAAGAATTACTTTATCAAATAAGTAGAATGAGGTCCTAAGCTCTAGGATGAACACATATTCTATGTGACTTTTTATAATTTCACAGTACTAAACTTGATAAAAGACTCTAAAAATATCCTGGTCTTCATTTGGGTTGAACTGACTTCCAGATTTGCTCTCCAAATAGACCAGTCTTGCTACTCAGATGAGAATCATACGGGGGTGCCCCATCCAGGGTGAAGACTGAAATCACATCCCACTTAACTGCAGCTCAGATGATAATGGATTTGGTTCCACTATGGCATTGTAACTTCACACATGAGTTTTGAAACAAATTTTATCCTTTCATCTCTCATATCAATACTGGTACAGTTGTGGGGAAAGAGATAGCAATACAGAAAAGGATTCAATGTCAGAAACACAATTTATCTATCAAATACAATCTTTTCAGTTACTTTATTGAATCTTTACTGAATTTAAGGTAACCTTCCAAGACATATTTCAAAGGCAGGCTCATTCAAAGAGCAGTGTTTATCTCATGCAGAATTTGATTCTTTCTTGTCACATGTGGCTACCACTGATGCTTTTGTTAGAGAAACAACAACATTTCTAGAACTTAGCCATCTTACATGAAAGTGATACTTTCATAAACAGTTCAACTCTTTAGATAAAGGTACTTATGATAGAAACACACATTTCACAATTGAGTATGTTTCTTTTTCTTTTAATTTGAAAGCCCGATGAGGAACAATGGTTTACTGCCAGAAACAAAAGGGATCCTTTACCACGAAAAGTTGGGCTTATTTCTTGGTCATTCTAATTTAATATACAAGTGCCCCTCATTTCCATTCAGCCAGAAGATAAGTATGGGGTCTCACTATGGTAATTGTAGTCAGGACAGACCTTCTGCACAAGTTTGTAGTCAACACTGTAAAAGGCAATGTAAATGCAAATGACCTTGAAGGGCTTGGAGCATAGCCAGGACACATGGCTCTGAGTCTGCTCCTGGTAGCAGATCTTGGATGGATCAAAGTTGCACAGGGCTGTCTTCTTTGCCCGATCTGTTTTTTCATACTCAATGCGACAATTGAAAGATTTGGATTCCTTGGTCTCCAAGGTAGACTGGGGAGAAACTTCAAATTCCACCACCTTGGAAGGAGGTACCAAGCTCACCGAAACATTGCCCAGGCCTGTTGAATTATGTCGGAAATAAACACTGAAGGTTCCATTTCCATGGTCGACAATTTTCCCTGTGATGAGGAGGTTGAGTTTGACAGTTTTAATGTTAGAATGAAAGTCACCCCAGCCAAACATTTTCTTAAACTTTCCTGTTTTTACTATTGGCCGCCGTTTAGTTCTTGCCAATGGCTCTTGAACCTCTGTGATGTTGGCCAGCCAATCCCAGAAGTTTTCCATGCCGTCTGCGTAAGCCATGGGACCCTGCTTTGGCACCGGAGACTGTTTAACAAACAGGCGCAGAGGACTGATGATCCTTGAGTGCACCACGTTTCCAACCAGTGTCCCTGGAGCATCCTTGTCTTCCCAATCCAGACCCTCTGTGGCATGCACCACCTCCTTACTGTCACAAAACAGCTGTGGGAGAAGAAGAAAAAGAAGTAGACTCCAGGTTAGGCTTTGAGCATGAATAAAGACGGACTGAGGGCAAAGCACAAAGGAAACTTTCAATAGTATTTGGATTCTTGCTAAATAGAATTACATACAGCAAGGCTTAACAGTAACTAGACATGAACATTTAGTTTAAGCAATCTAAAACTGTTAGTACAAAAATTAAAATGGTGAGGGACTGAGGATGTAGCTTAGTGGTAGAGCATTTGCCTAGCATGTGCCAAGTGCTCTAGGCAAGTATCAATCTCTGATAATGCAAAAATAAATAAATAGAAATGGCAAGAATAAGAAGGGGATATTTCATTTTAGTGGGTTGATGTTTCTTTTTTTGTTGTTTTGTTTTGGGTACTGGAGATTGATCCCAGGGACATTCTACCCCCAAGCCACACCCCAGCTCTATTTTATTTTTTATTCTGAAATAGGATTTCTCTAAGTTGCTGAAGTTCTCCCTAAGTTGCTGAGACTGGCCTCCAACCTATGATCCTCCTGTCTCAGCCTCTTAAGTACTGGGATTATAGGTGTGAGCCACCACTCCTGGCTGGGTTGATGTGATTTTACTCTCTGTTTCCTAATCTTCACAATTTTCTTTTCCAAATCAAGCAAAGAACCATATTTTGGGGCCTTCTTTAATAAGATCATTAAATTTGCAAAGTCTTTTATTTCAGGTGGAAGACAATTCTAGATGCTGAAAACTTCTACTGAGGAGTTATAAACCATCGGGATATAAGATATTGGTAAGTCTCTTCAATATATTTGTAAATACTAAGGGTATATTATTTTAGTCAAAAGCTTAAGACATAATTTTATAGTTTTTGACATAATTCCATCTCAAACTCTATAAAAACATAAAAGATTTGTGATTAGTATTAGAATATTCTAGGGAAATTTTAGTTTAAAATAAAATTATGTATAAGTTGCCCTTATGGGAAGATAAATTAATGTTAAAAAGAATAAACTAATTAATGAACCGTATATGATTAAATAAATTTTATTATAACAATATTATACCCAAAGGGTAGGATTGCTAAGAAAGCATATGCATGTGTTTTACAGGTTCCATAATATTTTGTTCAAATCCAAGCTACTGAAATATAGCACTCTTTATTCTTTTTGTAATACAAAGGTCCTTATGATTTCCAAAAATCATTTAGTTAAGCCAATATGGATTTTGAAGGGCAGAATCATTATATATGAAATTGTTGTCTAGAGTGAATATTTATGGATGATTTATAAAGTCTGGAAAATAGGAGTTTCTAGTGGAAACACAGATAGCCTCTTATCTCTAATGGAATAACCCAGTCTTGTAAGGATTCTACAGAAAACTGTCAGCATGATGAAAGGAAAAGGAAAGAAGTGAGGCTGTTTGTGTCCTGTTCTTCCAGTCTCTGCAAACTCTGAAAAACATTTGGTGAAACTAGTCTCAAATTATACCAGAAATTATTGCTCTCAATATAATTTGAACAAAAAGAATAGACACAGCCTGGATTATAAATATTGCACTCAACTATGTAGTATAGCTTGATACATGCGATTCTCTTTAGTATGCTCGTAACGTTTTAGATGTGTAAGTTCTAACAGGATCTCATGAAAAGTGTTCTCACCTGTATCTATTCCCAGGATCACTTTGGAGTAGGAATCTAAGAATCAGGCATGAGGGCACATTCTTGTAATCTCAGTATTTGGGAGGCTGAGACAGGAGGATACTAAGTCTGAAGCCAAACTTGGCAACTTAGTGAGGCTCTCAGCAACGTAGTGAGACCCTGTTTCCAAATAAGAAATAAAATTGGACTGGGGTGTAACTTGGAGGTAGAATGCTTCTGGGTTCAATCCCTAGTACCTATCAGATACCCCCCCACAAAAGGATAGGAATCCAAGAACTCAAAATGTATAGGTGGGATTTTGTTTTTGTTTTTTCTTTTTTTGGTGGTGGTAGTAGAGGGATGTCACATAATACATGTCTCCCTTTGCTTAATTTCCCAAAGCCTTCTCTTTCTAATTTCTGGAATTAATTTTTTTTCCTCTTCACTAAAATTATTGAGGTTGGCAGAAGGGCAAATTGGTATTATGTATGTTCTTACTTTTTTAAGAACCTAAACTCATATGGCCTCTTCTTAGGGGCTGACACATCCTGATTGATACTTCCTTCTTTTTCCTGGTGTCGTAAGGATGGCCTATTTACCAGGGAAAGAGGGATATTACTTTGAATTTTTGGCTCAAAATACATCTAATACTGAATGCTCATAATTAAGATGTGCACCCACTGATTGATAGCAGCCCGTGGACTTCGGTGCTGTGGCTCCTGTCCCGACCTGAGTTTCTTGAGAACTGCTGAAGGCTGGCCCAAACAACACGTCTTGCCCTGGCTCCAGAGAGTGCTGAGGTTGCATGTGCAGGTAAGTAGCCCCTGCAAATCAAGGTCCAGTTTCTTCTCCCTGTGACCATGATTCTTTTTGTCCAGAGTCTACTTCCTATTTTTCACCCATTTCCAACAGTTCATTAAGATTTCCCTTGTTTGGGAAGTGCCGACAGATACAACGACCCTGTGCTCAGCATATGCAAGACAAGAAATGTTCCTCTGCTTCCTCATCTCTACTCCTTGACACGGTGCAGCCTTCGAACTTCCCCCCTCACTCCTGCTTTTCCTCTCTTTCACAGGGTATATCCCTTCTGACATTTTCTATTTTTAACATACTTGGGGGAAGGAACC
Source organism: Graphiurus murinus (assembly GCA_004027655.1). Classification (NCBI taxonomy): domain Eukaryota; kingdom Metazoa; phylum Chordata; class Mammalia; order Rodentia; family Gliridae; genus Graphiurus; species Graphiurus murinus. The sequence continues at coordinate 43,962 of PVLC010005707.1, forward strand.
CTCATTTCTTATCTTTATACACCATTGTACTGATTAATACTTTATTAGCAGAACTAAAACACATTTTTCGTTCAAAAATATTTTTTCAATCACAGGTATGAAAACATTCTTTGCCACCAGGAGTAGTATTTTCCGTTTTTTTTTCTTTTCTTTTTCTTTTTTTTTTTTTTTTTTGCTAAAAGTGTTTGTTGTATGTTATATATTTTCCTGAAATTTTTCTGCTTGGATAATTTCTCTTAATTTAGGGCTTTGCTTGATTTTCTCCTCACTTTTCTGTTATTGAAAAACCTATAAATATTGAGCACGTGTTCAAGGACATGTTCTACAACTGTGTAGAGTCTTACCTGATTGTGATGCACTTTGGAACACTAGATAGACCCCAACATCTAATGAGATCCTTCCTTTATGTCTGAGATTTCTATTGTGATAGTTCTGAGGTTATTCAATAAGAATAATAAATGGCCACTCACTGAAACTTTTTTTTTTTGGTACTAGGTTTGAATCCAGGGGCATTATACCTCTGAGCTACACCTCCAGCCTGTTTTATACTTTTTTATTTTGAAACAGGGTCTTGCTAAGTTGCTGAAGGTCTTGCTAAATTGCTGAGGCTGGCATCGTATCAGTGATCCTCCTGTTTCAGCCTCCTAAGCACTGGGCTTACAGGTATGTGCGGCCACCATGCCCAGTCCATTTACTGAAACTTTTTTAAGGATCTGAGGATTTTCTTAGGAGTAATTCATGTCGTAACAAAACTTCACTCAAACATATGTAACACACCTTAGAAATACGAGCACTACAACACAACAAAACAAAAACCAACTAAGTCTATCAGACAGATAAATCTGAGATGATTATTTTTGCAAAGGCTTTTTAATTCCTCAGAAAATATTCTCCATATGAAAATGGAGTTTGATTTCTAAAAAATTCATTCTAGCATACTATTCTACAGTTCTGAACCTGCTCAATCAGTATTTTAATGTTGGTCTTTATAACAAATAATGATATTTAGCTAATAGCACAGATTTATGTTTTTCTTTTCTAGTGAAAATACTCACTGGCAGTCCCTTAGATAAAAAATGACATTACATTCATATGTATATAAGTTTATGCATACACATACATACACACACATAATTGTTTTGGTTTCCCCCAGACCATATTTCTTTTTTTTTTGGAGGAACTAGGGATTGATCTCAGGGGCATTCTACCTTCGAGCTATATCCCCAGCCCTATTTTTTATTCTTTATTTTGAAACCAAGTCTCACTAAGTTGCGGAGTGCCTCACTAGGTAGCTGAGGTTGGCCTCGAACCTGGATCCTCCGGTCTCAGCCTCCCGAATGCTGGAATTACAAGCGTGCGCCACCACGCCCGGCTCCCCCAGACCATATTTCTAACTTGCTTTGATAACATTAGCCAAAATTGAAAAAAGTTGTGTACAACTTCATCTGCTTATTAATTTCAAATACATGGTCAATTCTCACAAATGCTGACTGCCAAGTCTCAGAAAGCTATCAGGGAATGATATACCCATAGAAGAGTATAAATAGAAGAGTAAATATAGCTCTGAGTGGTTTTAAAAAGCTACATTCTCCTTCTAACTTCCCTTCCCTTTGGTGTATCTTGTTCGGCCTTCCTCTTGTTATAATTATCCCTTTATAGCATCACAGCGGAGAAGACCCTCTCCTATACCAGGTCTTCATAGATGGTTGCAGTACCTAAATGATTGCAGAAGACCTAATCAGGGAAGATGGGGTCTGATGAGCCACAACTCTGTCCTCCTTTATCCATACACTCCCAACTAGCAATCCATACACTCCCAACTAGCAAGTAGCATGATCTGGTAGAAAAAAACACACAATTTGATGTCTGATGACATCATCACCCCTTGCTCAAGTGCATTACCCAAATCCTAGTTTTCTCACCTATATCTCCATTGCTGGTAGAGTGTAAGGACTAAATAAAGGCTGGATGAGTGTGTGCTGGATGTGGTGGCACACACTTGTAGTCCCAGTACTTGAGAGGCTGAGACAGGAGGATTACAGGTTCATAGCTAGCCTCCAAAACTTAGTGAAACCCTGTTTTAAAATAAAAACTAAAAAAATATGGCTGGGGGTATAGCTCAGAGTTAGAATGCCCCTGAGTTCAATCACCAGGAGAACACACACACACACACACACACACACACACACACACACACACACACACACAAGTAAATAAACAGATGGAGCCTAATTGTTGGCCAAAGGCATTCAATGACTGATAGCTCTTTCATGGTCCAATGGATGGTCCCATGCCTCCTTCTTAAGAAGTATCTCCAAAGGTTTATATGAATTCTCAAGCCTTCAGCACACTGATTAATACTTAACTGAGCAACCTGTCCCATGCCATGTGCTAAATTAGTGGACAAGTAGAAATCAACTTTCTCAGCTCCAGAACATCAGCAGAATGTTTTCTCATGTTTCCTGTTTCAATGGCCTCAGAGGCACACCCAGATCACAGGTGCAGGTTAGCTCTCTCTGCCAACAAAAGATATTTGTGGATCTTTGATTCCAACCTATCAAATGAGTCAGCAAAGGAAGATGATGCTACAAAGCATCTGGAAGGTGTCCTCATTTCTGAACAGACACTTTCTGTGATATAATGTGCTGTGGGAAGACTGGAGGTGTTTAAGTATTATTCTTATTTACTATTATTATTTTGTGGTACTGGGGATTTAACCCAAGGGTGTTCTACCTCCAAGTCACCACCCTTCCCTCCTCTTGACCGTATATATATATTTACTTAGAAACAAGTTCTGACTAAGTTGCAGAGGGCCTTGCTAAGTTGCTGAGGCTGGCCAGGAACCTGTGATCCTCCCTTCTCTGCCTCCCAAGAACTAGGGTTATATGCCTGGCTCTAGGTGGGTTTGAACCTGCTGGCAAACATTTCTTTTCAAGGCAAGATTGTTAGATGTTATCCACAAATACATATGGTATCCCTCTGGTTACTTTTTTACTTCCCAGGGTTTTACATGATAATTTCAATATCACAGCTGTCTTTTGTCCCATCATATTACAATAATAATGCAAAAGCATTTAACTGCAAGCATAAAATGGAGTTTTAAGAAGAAGAAAGAGGAATTGGTGTGCTTTATCTGTTTGAGCATGCTCTGATTTCAACACATTTGTCAAAGCTTAAGTAATTTATGTCTTGGCAGGGTGTATCAATTTCACAAAGCACACACATTAGTGAGATACAATGATATCATATTAGCTTTTTCTGCATCTTACAGAAGAGCTCAAAAAGATTAATAAAAGCTCAAGCCTTCATCAATTAAATGAAGCAGGTGGAAAGAAGGGGTAGAGGAATAAGATTGTATTTCATTTCAGTTCTTTTGTTTTTAGGGGGGAAAGCTGACAGGTTCAAATCATTCATCATAACAAGCTGAAGTTGAATTTCACTGATAATTAAATGCATTTTTCCCCAAGAGGCAGAGAAACTGCAATGAATTTTATAGTAGCAGATGTGAGAACTGTCACGAATTATGGAAATAATTTATAAACTAAAAGGCATCTTTCTCTGCAAACATTATATCAGAAGAGCCTTTTTCCAACTGTATCTGCTAAGTATTTTGTAGTAGGCATTTTGTTTTGGAATAATTTTAGTTTACAGAAAAGTTGCATAGTACAAATAGCTCCTGTATACCCTGCTTCCAGTTTACTTCAGTGTAAACATCTAACCCTACAGTACCTGTCATGACTAATGAACCAATGTTGATACATTATTATTAACTTACTCCTATACTGTTTTTAGTTGTCATTAGTTTTTCCCTAAAGTTCTTTATCTGTTCCAGGATCCCGCGTTACACTTGGTATTCGTGAATCCCTGGGCTTGTCTTGGTCGTGACAGTTCCTCAGACTTTCCTTGTTTTGACTTGAGTGTTTTGAGGCCACTGGTAAGATAATTTGTAGAATGCCCCTCAGTGTGGATTTGTCTGATGCTTTTCTCATGATTAGACTAGGGTATGGGTTTGTAAGAGGAAGAACGCAAGTGTAAACGTGTAAAGTGCCACTTTTATGACTTCATTTCCAAGTATATGTTGGCAACATGACCTATCTCTTTTGACGTTAATCTTGATATCCTGGCTCAGGTACAGAAGAGGGGGGGGGGAGCTTTGTTTTCAGAATCCTTAAAAGGCTTGGAGACTTTTGTTATCATATACTTAGTTTAAGTATATTTAATTCAGTGGTTTGGTTTAGGATATAATGTTTTAAAACAGCTAGGTTGATGAAAGTCTCACTACTTTGCTGTGGCTATCCTTGAACCTGTAATCTTCCTGTCTCAGTCTTCCAAGTACTGGGATTACAGGTGTGCATCACCATGATGGGCTAGGATTATAATTTTTTTTAATGTAAGAAATTCTCAAATATTTCAAAGCATAACTATAGCAGAATCACTGTATTATCCAAAATTACCCGAGCTGTTTAGGGACTCACAGGCTACTTCTAAATTCTGTCAATTTTACATGTTATAAATGTGTCTATCAACATCACTAGTATTGCTATTTTATTTTATTTATTTATTTATTTTGCGGTACTGGGGATTGAACTCAGGGGCGTTCTACCTCCAAGCTATACCCCCAGGCCTATTTTTTATTCTTTATTTTGAAACCAGGTCTCACTAAGTTGCGAGTGCCTCACTAGATAGCTGAGGCTGGACTCAAACCCGGATCCTCTGGTCTCAGCCTCCCAAATGCTGGGATTACAAGCATGCGCCACCATGCCCGGCTTTATTTTATTTTTATATAATATTATTTCCTTAAAAATTGTGTTCATTTTGTTAATTAATAGCTCCATAAAGAAGAGTGTATTCTATGAATATATTTTCTAAACTTGGAATTAGTTGCTGCTTAGATTGGAATCAATGTTTCTTCCCTGTTTAGGAACTAGCCCATTGCACTGCACACTCCTTTTACACATTCGATGTGAAAGTACAAAGCTTTAGACAGGGCTTACCAGTTCACCTAAAAGGATGATGCTGATGAAAGAAACCACCCTTACAAGTGACTCTTCTGCATTCGTAGTGCTCTGAGTGGCACAGCACCATGATGCTACTCGATTTCCTTTGGATTCTGACAGTCAAATCTTTGCCACAATGACAGGATAACCCTTTTCTATATGTCTATTATTGTGATGTGACACATTTGCATCTTCTCTGTAGCTACATGCTGGGCTTAGTCTTCAAGAGTGAGGGGAAGCTGGGTGTGGTGGTACATGTCTGTAATCTCAGTACTTGGGAGGCTGAGATGGGAGGATCACAGATTCAGGCCAATCTCAGCAACTTAGTGAGATCCTTGGCAACTTAGTGAGACCTTGATTCAAACTAGAAAATCAAATAGGGCTGGGGGTGTAGCTCAGAGTTAGAATGACCCTGGGTTCAATCCCCAGCAACACACACACACATACACACACACACACACACACACACACACGTAGGGAAAGCTTTTTTCATCACCTAGTGAATAATGTAATGACAGGGGAATTTACATATTTGAGCTTCTGGGGTTCTAAATTATATGCAATACCTATCATGCCATCATCAGTACAGGTAGCTCTATCCTTCAGCATCCTAACAGATGGTGTTTTTCTTACTTGAAGAAACCCCGAGGGAAAAGAGATCCCTACCAGCTTTGCTGTCCTAGGCCAGGGATTAACAATTCTATTGAATACATTTACTTAGCACTTATTGACTCTTCACTTACATGGCAAAAGGGGAGTAGGAGAGGCCGGGATTTCCTACATAATTCCAGCTGAGCCCTTTAAGCCCACAACTTCTAAATATACTTCCCTTGACTTAGCAGGAAAAGATACTAGATGACATTAACATACCCTGTTTGTGAAAATGGGAAATCTATAGCAGTTTGGAAATAATTTAAGAAAATGGGAAATCTATAGCAGTTTGGATATAGCTCCACAAAAATAAGATTTTATTTTTGTAGGATCAAGCAACGATTCCACTGTCTTTGGTCTCTACCTGCAATCATAGGCATGCTTCTATACTCCCATATGGCACTTGCAAGTCACTGGACTGGGAGGAAAAAATGCCATGTCCTGATCCAACCTGTCTATTATAGGAGACAATCTCTTACCCTCTCCTTCACTCCCTGAGATTACCCAGGGAGAGACATTGCACCAAGAGTGAAGGGATGAGGAAAGAAGCAGGGGAAAGGAGCAGGGGAAGAGTGAGGCAGGGTTTTGATTTTTGATTTTGCTGTGCTTGAATTTACTAGCAGGCCTTGGAGTCAAGGAAGTAGACATGGACACTTGGTGCTGTCACTTAGCTTTCTAGAACCCCAGGTAGGCCATGTCCCTTCTCTGAGCCTGGTTTTCTTAACAATGATATGGTTAAAAAAACAAAAGCACAAGAAAGGATTGCACCTTAATGGGATGAAGGCACCTGGAAGACAGTGACCATGTCATGAGGTGAGGGCTGCAGTGCGGAGAAGAGAGACTCTGGAGCATGCTCACAAATGCAAGCCTTCATTTTTAACAACTTACGTACCACACGGTTTTCAAATGTAGCATGAGCGACTGTACTTGGCACTAGTAGTGTACTGCTGAGTAGGACACACAGAGCTCCTGTCTTTATGCAGTTTGCACAAGAGCAGTGAGAAGAAAGACTAAAGAAATAATCACCAACAAATGATAATTCACTTATTTACAGTTGTCAGGAGTGCAAATTCTTTTTCTTTCCTTTTTTTTTTGTACTACTACTGGAGATTGAATCCAGGAGTGCCTTATCACTGAGTTATACCCCTAGCCCTTTTTTATTTTGAGAAGGTTCTTGTTAAGTTGCACAAGCTGGCCTTGAACTTGTGATCCTCCTGCCTGAGCCTCCTGAGTTGCTGCACCCAGATTTCAGGCATGCACCACTGCACCCAGAGTGAATGTTAATTCTAATCAAGGGAACAGGCTAAGCAACAGGGCAAGGATGGAACAGAATCAAGCAATTAATATCTTTATTCCGATGAGAGATGTGAAATCCAAGATTTATCAGTTGATAGTTGATAAAAAATGAATTAATGTCAAGAAAACAAATCAATCTTGATATTTATATTCCTTTATCACTTGAACTAAATTGCATATTGATTTGTTTATAATTACTAATGAGAGTGTGATAACATTATAAGACTATAGCTATATTTTTCTAGTGAAAGGCTAACTGGGTGACTTGTTTTCACAACCAGGTCAGGCTCTGATATTCAGTCTGCTAGACTCCTGAGTTTCAGCTGCAGTGCTAAGAAGAGAACCTCAACTTCAGCAGGCTATATCTGTCTTTTACTCCAAAACCTCAAAAGAGCTATGAAAAGGTCAGAACATAAATTCTGAGGTCCTGTAACAGTCAGACTTTTGCCATACTTATGGTAGAATCCGCTTCTATAATTCTATTTAATTAATATAATATATATATCAGCACTACTTGATAATGAACTAAATATGTGCTGGATAAATAAATAAGAATATTCTGAAACAATATAGGTTTGTATTTATGCTTATAGGTATCTTAAAACTTTGTTAATAGACAAAAAAATCTAGCCAATGTTCATGATTATCACGAGGATGGATGAATGTTCTAAATGAAAGAGAAAACAAAACAATCTAATTTTCTCATATTTATAGTATCAGAGGCATCTATACTTCAAGAGTGTTTGCAGTTTTCTGTTTGCAATGAATATAAAATATTTAGAGTCTCTACTGGCTTACTGTGAAACACTTGCTGTAACACATATAATACACAGTAAATAGTTTTCATAGATCATCTACCATTAGAAGGAAGGATATAATTATTTTATAGTATACCAAAAAATACATACTCCTCTACCCAACAAAGAAGAGAATTTTGAAGAATGAGCTGTATGTTCCATCCTGTGGATTTGTAACAAGTTGTACAAGTTGGGGACGTTGGCTTTTCCTTGATAAGAGGACTGGCATATGCTACAAGGGATAAATTGATATAAATCTGTACAAATATTTTTAAAGGCAGCTGGTTTGCCCCTCTTGGGTACTCTGGAAACATTTACTAATGTTCTTTTAGAGTGACAACCATTGTTAAGTGCCAGTTGGGAAGAATAACTGGCTTACTTGATGAACTTGTTTATAGTGTTATTAATGATGAAATCTATATAGCTGGCCATTAATTATTTCACTGGGGATATTAGTTTAAGCCAAGACCCCTAAAGTGACCACTGTTATCCAATCTAGAGGGGGCTAGCAGATCCCTTTATAGCTGAAGAATTATAGAACCAATAATGAAAGGTGGTCCAAAGCCTTGTTTTTGTTGCTTACATTTAGCCTCCATAAATGGATTGCTATAACAATTCTGTCCAATATCCTGCAGTTAAAACTAAATAGCTTGCTCAGCAGAAAAAGACAAAAAACAACATAATAATAATAAAAACCTTGGTATGATTTAACTCAGCATCCCATTAAATATTTTGCTTTTAACTAAATCTTAGAAAGCATTTTCTCTGGTGAAAATTTTACAGAATGCCATCTGTGCTGACAAAACAGGAGCATGTACCTGGTGGACAACATCCAATGTGATATTGATGATTAGTAGCATGGCTCGCTCAAGAGTCATATATCTGTTGCTCCATTACAGAACTGTCATAGCAGATTAAAAGAAGAACAACAAAAAAAGGAATGAAGAATGACAGAATCAAACATCTCTCAATATATTAATTGTACCTATTAATATTTTGTGGCATGATGTGGCATTATTTCAAAATTTATTTCACAAGTTGGAAAACAAATGATTGCTTAGGAGAAGAAAGCCAAACAATGGGCACCTTTTCTTCTGAGAGGGGTAAATTCATTTTACCTTCCAGATATCTTTTAATAGCTACCCTTTACATTTTTCTAAATTGATACAGGAACTCACAGGAAACATAAATGTGAAGACAGAAATCTTAGCAGTAAGAGCCAAAAAGCTAGATTGCAATGCTTGGCAGTAGTTTTATTGCTAAGGTTAAATATGGTAATTCTTATTTTATCTTGATGACAGTAATCTGGAAAATCAATCACACAAGTATCTGCAAGAAAGATCGGCACACACACCAGTGAGCACTCACACAGACACACTGTGACATGGAAATACCAAGCACATACACACATGTGTGTGCATGCACACACTACAGCTCTCTACACACATTTTAGGGGACTGAATGGAAGAAAATCTAGACTTCATATTGTATTAGAAAGCTGCATAAAGATGACTCTTTAAAGAATTATGAACAGGTTGGAAGCAAATGTTGAAGATGCTTTGTGGTAAGAAGCTGCTAAATATGATATTTCCCAAGTAAAATTGGGTGAGGAGGCAGTCTCATTTAACACAGGTTATGCATAGTGAAACAAGATATTTTTCCATAATCTAGTAGATGAAAAAGTCCTTTTGTTAGGGAGTAAATGCTTCAGTTTGTTAAGTGGAATTGTCTGTTTTCACTCATGTGTTCTTTAAACCTTATCCAAATTTCCAATGAGATACAGCTTCATATGATAGGAGCACAAACACTACTGAAATATCCTGGCCTGCCAGAGACAACATGAATCTATGTCCTGACCGCTACAAGTTGATATTTAAAAAGAAAAGTTGTAACCAAGAGAAGAGCAGTAGAAAGAGGTGTGGAAATGCCGGATTATTCTATTTCCATGTCAGTTAGGCAGGGTGTCAACAAGGCATGAAAAAAGCCAGGAAGGGAAGAGGTGGCAGGAGGCCAGGGTGAGAAGCGTGCATGTTTATGGCTTTGTATTTTACCACCAAATCCACTTGACATTTCAATCTTTAGATACCATTAATTTGGTGACTAGCCTGTGTGTCAATAAGGCCAGGGGTCAGTATACAGTTATTCAAACTTGAATCTAGGCTTCACTGTGTAGGTATTTTGAGATGTGATTAACATTTACATTACATAATATTCCATTTAAATACAACCTTCATCCAGGTGCTGTAATCCCAGGATTTGGGAGGTTGAGACAGGAGGATGACAGTTGCCAGGACAACCCCAGCAATTTAGTGAGACCCTTAGCAACTGAGTCAGACCCTGTTTCAAAAAAAAATGTTTAAAAAGGGCTGGGGTGTAGTTCAGAGGTAGAATGCCCTGGGTTTAATTCCAAGGACCCCCCACCCCACATCATCACCAAAGTAACCGTCAGTCTATTGGGGATTTTCACAGGATCCTATATAAATGTGCTGTTTTGTTATGATTCAACTTGAATATGTTGTATAAATTTGTGATAGCTTACAAACTTTAAAATACCTACTTAACAATAAATAAATAAATAAATATTATGCACAGGAAAGTCATAAAATCACTTTATAATAATTTCTGATATTTATAGTGAGATTTATAGAGTCATAAGGAGATCATAAATAATTTCATTTGAGCTTGCATTTACTGTGTAAGATGTACAGGACAAGAAATTGCCTTGGAGAGGGTAAATGACTTATACTGGTCCAAGTATTAAGATGCAGCAACACATCTAGAAACTGGGTTTTTGTTTAAGGTTGAGCTATTTCTACAGTAATGGTCTAATAACAAACAAGAACAACAATAACAACAAAAATCTTGATTAACATATTATAATGGAATATAATATATTTGCCTAATAAATTTAATACCTTTTCTCCTAAAGTGAAGAGGTTTATTCTAGAAAATAAAGAAAACTGAGAAAGTAAAGTCTGAAAACAACTATAAATATTTAAATATGTAATTCAAATTTCTCTCTGTATAATATAAATAATACATATTTTATATATTATCTTTATTTTTAAGAAAACGATATTATATTCATTTGTATAATAGCTTAAACACTGTGGAAAAAAATCTTGATGTTATTAGGAATAAAATCTAAATCCAAATCCATGTCAGTTTTCTTTACATCTCCTCTCTAAATCTTGAATGGGCCTTTCCTATTCTAGCATTTGTCACCAAAATACAAATTAAAGAATTGAATTATAACCAAAATGTAATGGTTCTGGTAGATTTTGGCTAATAAATAGGCAAAGAAGTCAACAATGATGATTTTCTTCCAAGAATACCACCAACTGCTGAAATAGAGCCTGAGTTATGTGTGTACATAAAACTTACTTTAATACATAAAATATGACTAAATATTAATCCTATTGCTATAAAAACACAAACCAAAGGATCTCTGGTGGTTTGAGCAGTGCATATTCAGGTGTGTTTGGTCCACTGGGTGGCAGCCTGGCCCTCTCAGCCCAAAAAGGTCCCATTGGCCCAGCTCTTTCCATCCATGCCTCAACCTTCAGAGTTGTGTACTCTTCATTTCTTTCCTTCTCTGTCCCTTTCAGTCTGGGCTGGCAACATTGCTATGGGTGTAATATTTGCAAAACCTTGCCAGTCTTCTGTGCATTTCACAGGAGTCTAAGCCATCCATGGGAGGGAGGGTCCTCCACATCTCAAGTCCTAGGTTCTACGGAGATAGTGTCTCACATTCTTTATTGTTATCATTTTTCCTTTTACACTTCCTCTTGCAAATTCCTTCACCACAACTACTTATTTTTTAAAAAGTTCCTTTGTAGTGCCAGGGATTGAACCTGGGGCCTCACATGTGCTAGTCAAATATTCTACCACTGAGCTCTATCTCAGCCCACACATCTTGTATCTCCCTTTTATGTCTCCAGGTCCTTTCACAGTGCCTGATTCACAATGTTTTCAATAAAAATTGAAAAAATAAATCTGACTGGCAGTGTGCAACTTGCAGGACCTTTCACAACTTTTTACTTCCTTAGGCTTTGCTCTTAGGTCTCTTTGGGAAATATTTTAAATCCTAATTAAAATTTAGTCAATAAAGCAGTCAGGTAGGAAAAATAATGGAGATGGGAGGTGAGAAGTTAGACCTTGGATGAATGGAATGGAATAATAAGTAAAGATAGTTTGATAGAAGAATAATGAAACCTAAATTATAACATTTTAAAATAACATGAGAAAAGGTTGGTAGTAATTATTAAAAGGATTAGTTTACACACTGTTGTAAATAATGAATTCTATTCCCTTCCAGGGATAATTATCCATCAACTATAATCTGGGGTTAGCACACAGATCTCTACGTTTAGCTGAATCCTGTGCACCTAGCTTTCTTTCTCCTTCCCCTTCTCCTCCTCTCCTTCTCTCCCCTTCCTTCCTTCCTTCCTTCCTTCCTTCCTTCCTTCCTTCCTTCCTTCCTTCCTTCCTTCCTTCCTTCCTTCCTTCCTTCCTTCCACTGAGGATTGAACCCAGGGGCATTCTATTTCTGAGCTACATCCCCTTTTTATTTTTTAATTTGAAATTGTCTTACTAAGTTGCTGAAATCCTTGTAAGTTGCTGAGCGTAACCTCGAACCTGTAATCCTCCTGTCTCAACCTCCCAAGTACTGGGATTACAGGTATGTGCCACCACACTCTGTTTACCTCTAGCTTTCTAATAAATAGATCTCCTTTAATTGAACAATGATAAGTATACAGTATCAGTTTTTTACTTTATAAAACATACTGTGGTTCCTCTATAAGAGTAAGTAGGAAATAAAAATGAGGATAAAAGTTTTAAAAAGTGGATAGAGGGAGACCATGAGTTCTTTGTAATAACACTTCCTCTACCAGCTCCTGGGGGCTGGAGTTCTGATTGCATAACCTCATGGATTGTCTACCTTGCTGACAACTGATACAGCCAGGTGTATGGATGAGAAGCTCTTTTTTAGTTATCTGATACCTGGCCAGGATTAGGTATGGTTTCTTTCTCACCATCTGCAATTATTTGCAAATAAGATCAGAATCTCTTCTGTTTTTCTGGTGAGATCCTAGTGACTTTCCCTTCCTTTTTACCCACCCAAACCACTCCCCACCCTTGGCTCAGAAATCCTGGGAAAGGTCAAACAAAACTTTTCTGGGATTAAGAGATGACTCCAAACCAGAAGGGAAGGCAGAGGATCAATCTGCCAGGACAAGTGGTCCAGTAAATTTTTAAAAATGCAAATCTGACTGTGAGAGCTCCTGATTTAAATCTCTTAATAATAACTTTCTATTACTCAGAACAGGGTTTTCATGCTTTCAAAGCAACAGAACACTTTTTTCCCCTACAGTAAGCTTTTATGGAATTCAATATATAGAGAGACATGAATGCCATTTATCAATGCACAATTATATATGAGTTCAAAAATGTAACAATAATTATTAAATAAATGAGATAATACGGATTTTTTTTTTTTTTTTTGGTACTAGAGGTTGAACCCAGGGGAATTATACCTTTGAGTTACACCTCATTCTTTTTTAAATTAATCTACTTTTTGAAGAAGTGCCTCACTAAGTTGCTGAAGGTCTCACTAAACTGCTGAGGTTGGCCTTGAACCTGTGATCCTCCTTTGTCAGCCTCCCAATATAAGGATGCTTCAGCAAACACGAAACTTGAAATCAGAGGTTAAAGATGATCATTATAGTCATATCAGCCTCAAAATAGCTCATGGCAGCATTTCTTTCAGAGTGTCTCTTGTCAGCTGATGGACTTGGTCACTCCCCACCTTTTGGGTCCCCACCATTGTACTCCTATAACACTTGCACTGGTTTGTGTCCCACTATGAGGCTAAACTCTCTGAGGACAGGGACATTTTCTTATTCTTTTCTGTATTCCCAAGGCCTAGTACAATGCCTAAAATAAAGTACACATGGTAACTTAACATATGTTGCTGAAAAATGTAACTCTCTCTGTGAGGTTGCAATATCATTTCGATATTGATTGAATGACTTGGTTAAATCTTCCCCTGAGATTTCCCTTGAGATTCTGTGTATGGCCAAATTATTCTTGGCTTGTAGCCAAATGACTGCATAATATTTTTAAATTACTGGGGATCAAATTTAGGTTTAACTAATGTGTGTTTTTGTAGGAAACCTGGGTAAAAAAAAGGCATGCTCGAGGAAGAAACAAAGTGAGATACTGCAAGCAAATCTTCTTATTTTATTTTGTTTTTGTGGTACTGGAGATTGAACCCAGAGACATTCTGCCTCTGAACTACACCCTCAGCTTTATTTTATTTTATTATTTGTTTTTTTATTTTTATAATGTTCTTTTATTGGTGCATTAGAGTCTCACATCATAATGTAAACCATGCTGATTTACACACAGCACTTGGTGCCCCCCTCTTTTTCCCCCTTCCCAATACAGAGAACTGAGATTGATGTTGGTATATTCACATATGTACATAGTCAATGGTAGTATTTCCATTAGTGAATCTCAGATTTCCCCTTCCCCTTCCCATAGACCACTTGTTTGGCTCCACTGAGGTTTCTTCTCCATTGTCTGGAGTCCCTCTGGTATGCCAGTTACTCGCTAACTTGCACATATGATAGAAACATATGACCCTTCACTTTCTGTGAATGGCTAATCTTATTTAATATAATGTTCTCCATGTTCTTGCAAATGGCATAATTTTGTTCTTCTTTATTGCTGAGTAGAATTCCATTGTGTGTATTTCCTATAATTTTGTAATCCATTATGGCCAAAAGATATATGAAAAGTGTTTAACATCATTAGCAGTCAGGGAGATGCAAATCAAAACTATACTGAGATTCCATCTAACTCCAATAAGAATGCCAGTCATCAAGAAATCAAATAACAATGTTGGTGAGGATGAGGGGATATAGTAACTCTTCTTCACTGTTGGTGGAATTGCAAACTAGTTCAGCCACTATGGAGATCAGTGTGAAGATTCCTCAGAAAGCTGGGAATGAATCCACCATATGATCCAGCTATACCACTCCTGGATATCATTCCAAAGGGGCTGAAATCAGAGAACTACAGTAATATATGCATATTCATGTTCATAGCATCAAAATTCACAATAGCCAAATTATTTAATTATTTTGAAACAGAGTGTTGCTAAGTTACCATGCACTTGCCTTGAACCTGTGACCATCCTATCTCAGCCTCCCAAATATGAGGATGACAAGTGTGTGACACTATGCCTGTCTCTGTATGCAATTCTTGAGGTAGTCTTGGCAGTTGTCACCTTTGGGGACCCAAAAATATCCCCAGCCTTTGGGTTCCAGAAAAGAAAGGTTGTTGAGTTTGGTTGAGAGAACCGGTCAGATTTAAGAAGGGTCCTGGTAAAGGGAGGGTGTGTCTTACCCTTACTAAGCAGAGAAAAAGATAGAGACTACTGTGAAGAGTGTCCTCTGATGTCCAGGGAAGAATCTGCACAGGATCCACTGAGTTGCCAATGAAGGGGCAAGCTTTTCCAGGAAAGTTCATGTCAGAGTAAAGGATGAGGGAGAAAGTTACTCAGATAAGTTATGATACTGTAGGAAGATCTGAGTATTTCAGTTCAAAAGTATTCTGGACATAAATTACACAGGAAAATGTTCCATTTCTCAATAGACTGCATTTGGCTTTTACAGACAAATTTAACCATCCATTAAATAAACCAGAAAACTTAATAACCGGAAGAAACTTCCTCAGTGTATTACTGAGGTACAGGGAGAAACTAGTGACCAACATGCCTTGGTGTAGAGATGAGTATTATGACATGTACTAATAAACTTGCCAGTTAAACTCGGTTGACTTTGACGCCGACTGAGCAGCTGTGATGCACAGACCACACTGCTGACATCTTCCAAAAGAAAGAATTTGGAGTTGAGTGGATGGGGCTGGACAAGAAGGGGTAGCTTGAAGTGATGGCAGAGGGAGGAAGTGGCCAGAAAGAAAAGTGATCCAGTGACTGAGAAACTATCTTGAAACCTTGCTCCAGCAATGTCTTGGTCCTCATGCATTGATAGTGTCATCTGCACCCATTCCCTTTCTGATATCCCTCTTGGAAATGTGCCTACCTCCATCCCCCTCTAGTGCAACCTCATCCACCAGCGTTCAACCCAGACCCTTGAGTTCTTTCTGAGCCCTCCCTTGTTTTCACCTTTCCACATCAAATTCATCTTTAATTCCTGTATTCTATCTCCAAGTCCATGTTAAATCTGTCTACCTCTCTTCAACCTCACTGTCTCTCTCCTGATGTCTTCAAAAAGCCTCATGTTCAATCTCATTCTTTCAGTCAGCTTCCCACACAGCATGTAGAGTGCCCTTTCTACAACCGGGCCCTGTTCCTCCACCATTCACACTAGCTCATTCCATTGCATTGAGGATAAAATTCAGACTCCTTAAGGGGTCAAGACGGTTGGTTCAGCATGACTCCTTCTCTGCTTTTCTAATAGGCACATCTTTGAATTTCTTTCAATTCCTTTGGAGAACTCTCAGAGAATTTCCCTTATGGTTCTCATAAGGAATATTAATATTGTGCCTCATTTAGTCTATTCTCAGCAGCTTGCGAGTTAGTTCAGGTCTCTGACAACATATTTCCTACATGTATCTTGGGCATGCTGCTATGTTCTAGGCACTGGGTTTCAATTGTGCACGTACAGGCATAGTTCTTAGTTTATAGAGTGCAGTGTCTGGTGGAGAAGACCAACAGAAAATTTGTAAACAAATGCAGTCACAAAATAAGTAGGAACTGTAGGGATACAGAGAAGAAATCCAATAAGAAAGCACCAGAGAATAGGGTCACTTTAGTGTAGGTGGGCAGGGAGGCTGTCCTAAGGAGGTGACATTTAAGCTCACACAAGGAGAATTAGCTGAGCTTGTCACTGAAATGGTAGAGAAGGAGTGTTGTGGGCAGAGGGCCAGCATATGGGAGACCCCATAGCCAGACAAATCTTGGCAAACTTCAAGAGTTAGCTGAAGATGATATGAAGGAGAGGGCACAAGGTGAAATTGGAGAAGTAAGCAGGGGCCAGATTGGATCATTTGGGCACCAGGCAGAATACAACACTTGCTGAAAGCATTCAATAAATATTTCTTGCATTTTCATGAGGTGAATGTACATCAATTGCAAAATTATACATGTAATGATACTGAGGCTCTTAAAACTAAGAGAAGAACCTAGAACTGAGGTCTCCATATTCACAGTTAAGTGTCATTTCTAGTAATATTCATAAAGGAATCACAGAGGACAGAAGAAGAGAAAACCATTAGAAGATGCCTGATTTCTTAAGTCAGTTGTTAGAACCTCAAGAAAACCATGTCTCAAATATAAACTTTTTTCATGTTTTTACATTTCATGCATGCTGTATTTCCATTTCATGCATATCCTCTTTTTAAAAGATAATCAAAATGATGCATCAGTGGATTACTAACATGTAACACCTTTCTTATCTCTTTTCCAGATTTTCTTTTTTTATTGTCCTTGCTTGATTCATTTTCATGGTTTGCCCAGGAATGTGCTGGTTCCTCATGCTTTGTTTTTCAACATAACCGAAACACTTGGAAGTGGCCATCTGTTCTGGCTACCATGGTCAATTACCAGAGGGCAGAAAAATGTGAATGCTGATCACTCATATCCTTATCAGCTGTGCACCTGTAGGAGAAAACCTCCTGTTAGGAAAGTGTGGAGTCCTTCTCTTACCAGCCCTTGGCCAGGCTAAGAACAAAGGTAGGCTGAGACTGGGAGTAGGTTGGATTTGTATGATAAAGATCACACAGATGATCAGAAGCCTTGTGAGTCATTAGAATTGGAGACAACTTCTGAGACAATTAGTAAGAACCAGGATCAGCATCTTCAGGACTCATATGCTCTACAACCCAGCTTTATTGTGAGTGTTTCTAAGTATCAATTAGTGGGTAAGGTTGCCGTATGACTCATACATTCGTGATTGTGGCCATTTCTTATTATTTTCATCAAATATGAGTGCTGGATTGCTATATCTGTAGGGCTGTCCAAGTAGCCACATGAGATTAGTTGTGGTTTGCCTTAGGCCTATGTATGGAGATAATAGGTAGGCAGAATGTGGCTTGGTAGAAGGAAGAGAATTCTCATCATGCAAACTGTCCGTCAACAGAACAGACTGCTCCTGTGATGGTGTTATAGGTTGAACTGTGTTCCCACAAAAGACATGTTGACATTTGTTAAAGTAAAATTAAAATGGAGACCAGGCCTGAAAAATTCCTGAGCAAACAAAACCAGCAAGACCTTAAAAATAGCCTTAACCTTGCTTAAACTGCAAACATAAGCAAAACTAAACTTGGGTCATTTCTGGCAAATGCTTGTGTTAAAGAAAAGCAAAACTTAGACTTAGCCATCAAAAAGAGTCAACTAGCATATAATTATATGACTAGGGACTTCCCAACAAGGTAAACCCAAAATGGCAATTTTATAACTGTAACCAATCAAATAATTGCCTTGTTTTTGCTTCTGCTCTCACCCAATAAATATCTGCCTCTGCTATTGCTTTGTCAGCAGAACACTAAGCCCCTTTTGATTTGATGCTTCTCAATTCATGAATTGTTGACTCAGACTCTTAACATTTTTATTTTGCCTCAGATTTTTTGTTTAGCTGGTCTTAATCCTGTGTACCTGTGAACGTGACCTTATGTGCAAACAGTGACTTGCAGATGTAACCAAGTCAGATGAAGTCATTAGGGTGGCCCTAATCCAATACAATTGCTCTCTTCACAGGGAGAGCTAAGCACATAGCTAAAAAAAAAAAAAAGGCTGTGTGCAGGCAGAGACACACAGCTACAGTCTCAGAAGATGAGGGCAGAATGAAGTTAGCTGCTACAGCCAAGGTATGCCTGGGGCTATCAGAAGATGGAAGAAGCAAGAAAGTATCATCCTCTAGAGGCTATAGAGGATGCCAACACCTGGATTTCTACCAACACCTGGATTTCTGTCTTATGGCCAGAAAACTGAGAATACATTTCTGTTGTTTTAAGCCACTGGTTTTTAGTGCTATCTGCAGTTTCACTTTCTGTGGTTTGGGTACTTGTGGTCAACCATGGTCTGAAAATATTACTTGTCTTGGCTCTTTCAAGAGAGACTATCTATGGTCATATAGCTTTTGCACCAGCATATTGTAATAATTGTTCTATCTTATTAAGTTCTTGTTGCTAATTCCTTACTGTGCCTAATATATGAGTATATTATCATGAGTATCATGAGTATGTATGTCCAGGAAAAAACATAGTAAGGCTATTTTTAAACATTTTAAGGCTATTTTTAACCATAGGGTTTAGCACTACCCATGGTTTCAGGCATCCACTGGAGTCTTAAAATGTACATCTGGTGGATAAGTGAGGATAACAGTATTTTTTTAAATGTACTCCCTTGTGGATAAGAGGGGATGACAGTACTTTGTGACTAGGAAACTGATACAGGTAGTGAATTTTCCTTCCTTATCACTCAAGATGCTAAAGCACAGTATCTAAACTTATAAGGGAAATTCAGAAACATATTGTTAACTTAGAAAATCTCTGTATTTCTTCTAGTCTCAAATAACCTTCACTTAAAATATGGACTTGTATGCTCTTTTAATTATATTTTTAAGACAATGTGCCTACTATTACTTTTTTTTTTTTTAACCACTGCAGAAGTTCTGGCCAATTCAATAAAGCATAAAGAAAAACAATTGGAACAATGCCTGGCAACAAATGACTAAATTTCGAGAAATAATTTGCAAATAGGAAATCCAAGGATATCAAATGAAAAGGATTCCAGGCTGATATTAGTCCAGCAAAGTGGCTAGATGAAACATCAACATGTAGAACTCTACCAATAGAAACAGTATACATTAATGGATACCATGGTTTGCCTTTCTGGGAAAAAATAGATAGTGTGAAGATATCATTTTTGCATATATATATATATTTCATGTAACTTGATTAAAAGATTCTAACAACATTTTTTGCAAATGATGAAAATAATTTTAAAGTTTATTCTGAAATAAATTTTAAATGACATTTGATATCAGAAACATGATATCAAAGTGTAAATAACAAACTGATAAATTGTTACAGCTATGTATAGGTATGGTAGAAAAAAGTTTCATATCCCTATTATATAAAGATGTTTTATATACTAAGAAAAGAAGTAAAATTCAAAATTGAAACACAAATTATAAAAAAGCAGAGTTCACAAGAAGGCATATAAATAGGCAACAAATATGGTGACAAGTAGATAAATAAATATATAAAATATATATTTATATATTATATATATTACATAAATAAAATTTTATATTTATATATTTTATATAAGTAAATAATTATATATATATATATGTTTTTTTTTGTAGTACTGGGGATTGAACCCAGGGGCTTTCTACCTCAGAGCTACACCCCCATCCTATTTTTTATTCTTTATTTTGAAACAGGGTCTCACTAAGTTGTGGAGGGCCTCACTAAGTAGCTGAGGCTGGCTGTGAACTTGGATACTGTGGTTTCAGCCTCCCAATACTAGGATTACAAGCATGCACCACCATACATGGCTGATATATATCTATTTTAAAACAATGATATTATAATACTTTTAAAAAATTAAGTTGACACTTTTTTTTTTGTCTTTTGTTTTGTGAAACAATCAGTGTCAAAGATTGGGAAAGTGCCTGGAAGTATCGACAACTGCGATCTTTCATAGGCATCAATAGCATTTAAAAATATGATACCCTTGAACCCAGTATTTCATGTGCAGGAAATTCCCATAGGCAAAACTGATAGCTGAAGATACTGGCATGTGTAAAAACAGACCAATGTAACTGAATAGACATCCCAGAAATGAACCCACATATCACAATAGATCTTTACCAAATTGTCAAAGTAATTGAAGGAGGAAATAGTAGTGTTTCAACAAATGGTGTTGAAACATCTGGATATCCATGTGGAAAAACAAAGGAACCTCTTACACCATACACAATAATGAACTCTAAGTGGATCACATACCTAAGCATAAAAGTTAAAACCAGAAGACTACTAAAAGGAAAAATAAGAAATAATTATTAGGACCTGGGGATAAGCAAAGATTTAGTAGAATATAAAAAACAGAAATCAATAGTAGAAACAAATGATAAAATTGTACGTAATTAGAATTAACAGTGTATGTTCTTTGAAAATACTTTTAAGAAAATTAAAGACAGAAATTTGGGAAATATATAGGGAAAGATATTCACAATACATTTATCTGATAAGGGTTTTGCATTTAGAATATAGTAAAGAACTCCTTCAACTCAATAATAAGATGACAAACATTCAATATAAGAAAATAGAAATGGCAATTGAGCAAAGGAAAATACATTTCACTAAAGACACAATGTCCAATATGCTTACACAAAATGCTACACCTGCTTAGTCATTAGGGAAATGAATATTAAAATCTCATGAGATAGTACTATAAACCAACTAGAATAGCTAATGTTAACAAGATTGGCAGTATCAAATGGTGGTGAAACTCATACATTGATGATAGGAAAGTAAAATATAAAAAGTACCTTTGGAAAAAATTCTGGAAGTTCTGAATAAACTTGAAGATATATCTCCACTAAAATCTAGCAACTCTACTATAAGCTACCTTTTCAAGAGAAATGGATATTTATAGCAGCTTTACTTGTAAAAGTCTCAAAATGTAAACGACCCAAATAAAGGACCATCAAATATGGAAAATTAAGTATTGAATATTCAAGTGGATAATTAAGTTGAAAATGAACTCAATAAAACAGACAAAAAGTCATCATTGAGGAAATATAAATAGATAATTCAGAGAATAGAATGGTGTTCAGAATTAACGAACAAAAATTCCTCTAGCTATGCACCAATATGAATAAATCTCAAAAAGATTTCAGAAAATAAAAGAGTATAACTGTATGATTCCATTTACATAAAATTCTAGCATAAGCAAAAACACACTGTGGGCAGATTAGTGACTACCTTTGACTATGGGGTTGCAGGAATGGACCACAAAAAGACTTAAGAAAACTGAGAACACAGAAGGCTCCATATCTTGACTCAGGTAGCATTTACATAAGTGTATACGTTTGTCAAAGTTTTGGGAACTATAGTTTATGTGAAAATTACAATAGAATGTAGATTATATTCCCAAAAGCTGATTAATTAAAAAGGTAAAAGAAGCCAGTCGTGGTGGTGCACGCTTGTAATCCCAGCATTCGGGAAGCTGAGACCGGAGGATTTGGGTTCGCAGCCAGCCTCAGCTACCTAGTAAGGCACTCCGCAACTTAGTGAGACTCAGTTTCAAAATAAAGAATTAAAAAAATAGGGCTTGGGGATATAGCTTGGAGGTAGAAGCCCCTGAGTTCAATCCCCAGTACCGCAAATAAATAAATAAATAAATAAATAAATAAATAAATAAATAAATAAAGGTAAAAGAAATTATGCCCACAATTTATGTAAAAGCATGCTAATTATAGCATTATTCATAATGGCAAAAATGTACAGTGCATACAGTTAAGGAAGCATTAAAACAATGTACATAAAATAAAATACTGCTTAGTGAAAAAAGTGACAAGCTTTTGTAAAAAATAGTTCATATACACATTAAAAATTATTATTGTGTCAGGTGTGGTGGCCAAGACGTGGAGACTGAGACAGGAGGACTGCAAGTTCAAGACCAGCCTCAGCAAGTTAGAGGCCTTCAGCAACTTAGTAAGACGCTCTTTCAAAAGAAAAATAAAATAAAATAGTGCTAGGAGTGTATCTCAGAGGTAGGATGTCTCTGAGTTCAATTCCCAATCCTTAGTATCACAAAAGAAGGAAAGGGAGGAAGAAGAAGAAGAGGAAGAGGAGGAGGAGGAGGAGGAGGAGGAGGAGAAGGAGGAGGAGGAGGAGGGGAATTACTGACAGGACATACACCCAAACAGTTGGTTAAGATAATATATACTTGGTGTTTCTCATTATCTTTTTTTGTAATTTTCTCTATGTTTCACTTTCTATATTAAACCTCTATCACTTTTCTAATTTGAAAAAATAAATAATACAAGCTACTGGAGAAAAACAAAATAAAAGTAATTAATTGATAAACAATCAAAATAATTCTCTTTAGAGGAAATATAAATGGATAATATTGACATACAGTACAAAAATCCAACCCCACTACTAAGCAAATAAGTACAAATTAAACAACAGATGCTTTTATGACTAACAAATTAGCAAATATGAAATATATGAAAACAACAAATGGTTTTTAGAATGAAATAATATCTACTCCATGAAAGGATATTTCCCCTGGTTTGTTATGGCAACATAAATTAACAGAGAATTTCTGGAAAGTAATTTCTATTGTGTACAAAAAGGACCTAAAATTCTCCATTACTCGTGATTTGAAGATTGCACTTCTAAGGTTTTATCCTTAGGAAATTTTCTACACCACCAACCATGATTGATGTATGCAAAATGACGTTTACTACAGTGTTACTTAGAGTATGATAAAGTGAATAACAAAAATCTGTAAAATTTGAGAAAATTTTTAAAGTATATTTGGTATATTTACTTAAAAACTTATTATCTTCTATTTGAAAATGATAATGGGATTTTAATAACATGGAGGAGTGCTTATTTCTTAATGTTTGGTTAAAATAGTATAAAATTATCCATGAGGTACTATTTCAATTATATTATGTATTAAAAGTGAATGGGAAAAAGTTAAAATGGATATCCTAAAATTCTTATAGGCTACAACCGAGTAGAGAGGTCATTAATAATTTCCCTCTCATTTTTAATCCATTTTTATATTTTGAAAATAGTTAACAGTAAGCAGGTGTGCATTTTTGTGAACTCCTCTTAAGTAAGATTCTGAAACTAAAATGTACCCAGACCATCAATAACTTTCACACACACACACACACACACACACACACACACACACACACACTGAACAGAAATGAAAAAACATCATGAACATATATGTAAGACAGTCTCCAAAGTTAACCAACAATTTGTAAGAAAATTTTAACCACGTAAGAGAAAATTGGAAGGAATGCAAACCCGTTCTACAGTTGTCAGTAAAATATAGATCTTTATCTTTTGTTGGTAGAAGTAATGAAAGATATTTATTGAAATAAAAGTGCTGCCCTGTAGCCCAGGGAGAAAAGAGCAATAGGAGTTTTCTTTTTCTCCCCGCATCCCCATTCAATCTCAGCTGGCCCCAGGACAGAGCTCTAAAACTAGAGAAGTAAAGAAGCAATACAACTTGGGTTACCAGTTGGTATATCGTGAATAATTCATTAAGAAGAGTCACCTTAATAGTGTCTGGGAAAAGAAAGGAAGACATTTCCCCTTTGGCTTTATGCATTATCTAACCATTACTGGCTGTCAGAGCCACATCCAACAGCTCTGGATAGCAGCAATGGCCTAACGCAGTAGAAGAACAAAGAGACCCAGTTAAAGAGACCAGCCTCTGGTGGGTGTGGAGCCAAGGGCATGTCTGGTCCTATAGCCCTGAGAAAAGTAGAAGCAGGCACACGGGGGACACTTTCCACCGAGATGAGAATGAGTCAGAGTTTAGAGTGAACAACTCTCCTACCTGATCCCACTCAGTCTCCTGCTGGTGGGCAAAGAACCAGCTGTGGAAATATGTTCAGCTGCATTTTCTGGTTAATACTAATTTTAATTAAAAATTCCACAGGAAGCCAAAATCAGCTAAGATAGAAACCAAGGCTTGTGTGTTAATAGATGGCAGGTCTTCCTCAGCGCGTTGTCCATGCAGTATGCAACGTTCTCCTATTCTGGTGCTCCCTATGTCCTCGTGTTGGCTGTGTAGTTTGAGGGAATCACCAAACTCTGTTTTCCTCTCTCTCAGTAAGCCGTGTAAGGTAAATGGTAACAACCTCATTTTTCAGATGAGAGATCAGGGCACAGAGTTTAAGCAACTAATGCAAGTTCCCCAAGCAATCGAGGCCTGGAAAATAAGCAGAGCCAAGCTCCCTTTATTACCTCTGCAGGGGTGTGTCTAACAGTCCTTTTTCATCCAGCATTCAAACCATTTTTAATACTATGTGTGTTTTTTCCCTGTAATTGAGAAGGCTGTATAACAACCAGGCACTTAGTAAAATACATACTTAGCTTTAAAAACATTTAAAAAATAAAACTTAACAATTCAACAATCTTCTCACCTACCAATATCTGATTTCTAAAATTTCTATTTTGCTGAAATGATTTATGATATTGTTAACGATTACTGCTGGGTATCAGCCACATAAATATTTAATGATGCCATTAATTTCTGAAACAGAAAAAGAGGACCTTGACATTAGGTTTAAATGGATAAGGAATTTATTTCCCCATATTTTGCACTGATATTTAATTTGAGGTTCTTGGATTGAAACCTCGCATTTATGATTGATTAGAATTTGACATGCTCTTTCGGCATTTCTGTTCACCTTTAAATATGATCTTCCCTCCCCTTTTGTGCAGCACATAAAAATTAGAACATTCCCGTCTATCAGGCCAGCACCTGCTGACCATCCGTCTGTTGGACTTCTTACTTAATGTCCTCCCTCCTGCTTGTTTCTTGAATGCCTGGGAGATTTCACTTTACATTTGCTAAGACTGGTTCATTAAAATACTAATTTTAAACTGTAATTATCTGTTGGTTCATATCAGTGGTTGAACCACAGTGGTGCTGATATCTTCTAACTGCAGGAGAATTTCACATCTGTTCTCATCCCCTGGCGCCTCAAGCAAGAGTTACTGTGGTGCAGTTTGAAAGAGATGTAGAGAACTGTGTTTCAAGAAAAGCAACAAAGGCAGGCAGGAAGAATTGTAAATATGGTAAATAGACTCAATTGTAAAACTATTCATGATAATACCTTCTGGGGGAAAAAAAAAAGCAAAAGCAATCAAATAGGAGGCAAGCCAGGTAATAGTCCTGTTGACAGCTTGAGAAAATTTTAACTTGTGCAATAGTTAATCTAATTCCAGGAGAATTTGCAATCTGCTAGCGCTAGCCCAAGTGGGTGGGAGGTGGGGTGGATATTTCCTTGTTTTACGATAAAGGTCAATGATATCTTTAGGCTAGGCTAGGGTGGCACCAACCAGCGGAGGGAATGCCCATTAGCTGGCAAAACTGAGTATAGCACTCCGATTCAATACATGTGTTTGTGAGAAAGGAAAAAAAGTCATACTAAGGGACTTGGAATAAAAACAATTTAGAGACAGCTCTGTGTGTATGTGTGTGTGTGTGTGTGTGTGTGTGTGTGTGTATGTGTGTATGTCTGTGTGTTTTGAGCACCCACTACACACAAAGCATTATGGTACGATATTAAAAAGAAGGGAGGCTGAGACAGTAGGGTGGCAGGTTCGAGGCTTTGAGGATAGTCTTAGAAACTTAGTGAGATCTTGTTTCAAAATTAAAATTAATTTTGGTGGTATAGCTCAGAGGTAGTATGACCCGTGATTCAATCCCCAATAAAAAAAAAAAAAGAATAGCCATGATTAAAAGTCCAGATTAAAAGTTCACTGTAGCATACTATGATCACAAACATCACCTTTTAGTCATGTATTTGACCTTACATGTAGATCATCTAATTACTTCATCTGTGTGTCATGCCTCTGGTCCTCAATGCTACATCAATGTTGTACTTTCATAAAATGAAACAAAACAACAACAACAACAACAACAAAAACCTTGATTGGGAGAAATTATTAGATATTTTCCATGAAGAGTCAAGAAGAAAACAATCTCTAGTAGGTAACAATTAATATATCCTGTCTCCAATACAAAAGAAAACAGGGAACATCTTTTTAGGTGGTGTTCCCATACTACAGATTTTTCCATGTATAAATATGCCTAGTTAAGATGTAGCAAGCGTTCCCCTCTCCAATGCCCTTGTGCTACCTTGACCCTCAGAGTGTGGACTTCATACTTTCAATTAAATCAATCTGTGCCTCACTGTGACCCCTCCTGAAGTTCCTTTCTCTGATAATGTCAAGGACTCTCATGACCTGGGATAAGGCCTACCTCCCTTTTGGGGAAGTCCTCAGGGCTCCCATCTCAGTGACACATTTATTCTAAGGAGCAACTACAGAAGATTCAGTTTTTGTGAGTTAGCTTCCTACCCTCCATCCACCCCTACAATAACCTAAATACATTAACTTGACAGGAAAAAAAAAATAGTGATGGAGGTACAGCAATAAGTGAGACCAGAGGGCAAAATATTTTTTTCAGCATAATATTCAATGCTTCACTTATAGTATAAACCATTGTTGTCTTTGTCTATACTGAAGTAAATTACTAGGTGCTAACAACAGCAACAATGAAAGGTGACAAATCTTTAAAACTCTGATCAAACAAGTAAGAGCTTTGAAAAAAAAATGACAACAGAAAAGCAAAAAGAAGATAGAAAACTTTAGGGAAGGAAGGACAGGAGAGTATCTTCTCTATTATGAATGTGGAAAGAGGTAAAAACAAATGAGGACAAAACCAAGCTTAAGGAGAGTGAAATCAGGGGACACTTTATTGGCAGAGTAATTTAAAAATCATTTAAGAAAAATTATGCTTCAACTCTTATTTATGTCAGCTGGACAGAATGAGTCATGTTCTCTCCCCTTTGTTAAGTAACAAGTATTTAACCCAGGAACTTAAAGTCCATTTTTCCTTTATATCTCCAGGACTGTGGGATTGGATTGTTAATAATTTAGCTAACTGAGTAAAACCTAATGCTTCGAGTCTTAAAGCAGTGAAATAAAAATTCAAGATTTCCTGTAGATATGGGATGCATAATATTTAATGCTTCAGAGATCATTAGTAAAAGAAAATATTACAGCCATACACACCCTCTGAGAGTCTAACTAATGAACGCCTCCCAGCTGCTGTTGAAAAATCAGTGGCAGCATCAGTACCAATTTCAAGACAAAGCACAGCTGACAGATGTTTGAAGGGATAAATCAGGCTGTACAAGGATTAAAATAATAAGTCCCTGGTGCCTTTTAAAGGCAGAGGTGCCACAGCTAACTATTTTCAGCCATTGGAGTACAACTGAGAGATGGATCCTGAGGGTCATTATCCAGAAACCCAGTAGGCGTCTGAGTGGTATATTACTAAAGTCTAGCACCAGTTCTATCCATACCAACTTTTAAGTTAGAGCAGAACTTACTGATATCTCTCTGTTTTAAAAGGAGTCTCAGGGTTTCTATTTTGGTTATGATGTTTGGGTCATGATATGAGTAAATGTGAACTGGGCCAATATAATGGAAAACAATGACAGTGAATCTTTTATGTCCATTTTAAAGGATGCTTAGCATAACAGTATAGCTTTTATTTTTATGTGCTTTTATTGATGCATTATGGTCTCACATCATAATGTAAATCATGTTGACAATGACACACATGCACACAGCACTAGCTTTTATTTAAAAGTCATGGCAAACAACCTCCAATTGAGAAACATGCATTTATTGGAAGCACATCATACGTCTACTCTTATTTATCCTTTAACAAGGTGGGTTAGGTGGATGTTTTTAAAAATACAAATTGCAGCCTAATGCAGTGGTGCATGCCTGTAATTCCAGCACATGGGAGGCCAAGTATAGGAGGATAGCAGCTTCAAGGTCAGCCTCTGCACTTAGTGAGGCCTTTAGCAACTTAGTGAGACTTTGTTTCAAAGTAAAAGATAAAATAAGACTGGGAGTGGAGCTCAGAGGTAGAATGCTCCTGGGTTCAATCCCCAGTAACACACACACACACACACACACACACACACACACACACACACGTGCACACACAAATACAAATGGCTAGGCCTCATTCCAAACTTATGGAGTCCTTGGGAGTCACAGGTTTTCCTACCCCACCTCTCTGGATGTGATCTGACTGCATCACATATTAAATTGTATTGTAATGGGTTGAATGCATGCTGGTTATACTCCCATACCCACATCTGAACGTGAGCTTGAGGGAAAGATCTGGACTGGATTCACCTTGGTACCCCAAGAGTCTGAGATAATGCCTGGATGTAGCACATTTGACATAGCTCTGACATTTTCTTATATGCATTTAGTACATGCCCAGTGCGAGCCAGTGGTACTGACTACAATGCATCCTTGAGCTAAAGTATAGAATACAAGAAAATATGTCAGAAGTCTCTTGGAAGGCAATGACTGGCCGACAGTTCAGGCTCTCTAACTAAGCCCATGGTGTCACTCCAGCTTCATGTAGAATAAGTGCTCCTGAAAGCAGGAGCCACAAAAGGTTACCAGTCCAAGACAAATATTTCTGTATTTATAAATTTCATAGTAGTTTGGCATTGCAATGACATCCAATGATGTGATTTTTGCCCTTTACAAAAGCATAAGATTGGAACTTAAAATAAGTAACAGCAGCCAGGTGTGGTGGTGCACGCCTGCAATTCCAGTATTTGGGAGGCTGAGACAGGAGGATCTCAGGTTCAAGATCAGCCTTAGCAACTTAGGGAGACTCTCAGCAACCTAGTGAGACCCTGTTTCAAAACAAAAAATTAATAAGAGGCTTGGGGGTGTAGCTCAGGAGTCGAATGCCCCTGGCTTCATTCCCCAGTACCACACTAAAAAAGAAAAAAAAAGTAACAAAGCAGGTCATTTACACAAAAGGTTTAAGAGATACTCATTCAACAAAGTCTGCACCACCTCAGACCAATCAAATAAGGAGAAAGATGCCTGCACATCTCCAGAGTAGTTAGTTCCGCAGGGGTTTCTAATTTGATATTAAATCATTTGAAGAATTGGTCCAAGTACTAGCCAATCGGAATGGAAGCTGGCCAACACCCACAAATCAGAATAGAACAAGACAGTCAGTATATAGCACCCACATCAGCTCCAGGTCAGCCTTTCATGTCAGCATCAAAATGATATAAACCACTAAAGAAGTCTGAGATGATCACATGTGAAAGGAAGTTATTTTCCTTTCTATGAAGATATACTTGGAAGGAATTCTAAATTGGAAATTAATGGGTATTCAATGACCATGAAATACAGTAAAACTTCATCATGGAATAGATCAGAGAAATATTGGGTGAAGCTCAAATTATACCTCTCTCTCTCTCTCTCTCTCTCTCTCTCTCTCTCTCTCTCTCTCTCTATATATATATATATATATATATATATATAATATAGAATATATATATATTCAAGTCTTCAAAATATATATTCTATATATATTATATATAATATATATAATATATATACTATATAATATATATTCAAGTCTTCAAAATATATACATATATATTTTTCAAGTCTGCATATATACATATATATGCAGACTTGAAAAAAAAAATATATGTACTGGGTGATACTGGGGATTGAACCTTGAACCCAGGGGCATTCTCTGAGCTACACCCTCAGTCCTACTTTATTTTTTTAGAACAGGGTCTTGCTAGGTTGATGAGCATCTCACTACTTGCTGAGGATGTCCTTGAACCTGGGATCCTCCTGTCTCACTTAGCCTCCCAAGTCCCGAGATTACAAGTATGAGCCACCATGCCCAGCTACCACTCAAAACATGATAACTATCTAGAGTGGAATCACTCTGACACAGCTATTG
>PVLC010005708.1:0-13224 GCA_004027655.1 Graphiurus murinus
GCTTGTAATCCCAGCATTCGGGAGGCTGAGACCGGAGGATCCGGGTTCGCGGCCAGCCTCAGCTACCTAGTGAGGCACTCCGCAACTTAGTGAGACTCGGTTTCAAAATAAAGAATAAAAAATAGGGCTGGGGGTATAGCTCGGAGGTAGAATGCCCCTGAGTTCAATCCCCAGTTCCGCAAAAAAAAAAAAAAAAAAATATATATATATATAGTATACAATCACCAGCACTGCAGAAAAAAAAAAATTCTAGTTTTTTTGTTTCCTTTCCACCTTCTTGTTGTAATACTTCAGGTGAGAGACGACCAGGGTCTGCTTAGAAAAACCAAAAGGTCAGCCAGGCATGGTGGCGCAGGCTTGTAATCCCAATACTTGGGAGGCTGACACAGGAGGATCGCAGGTTCACAGCCAGCCTCAGCTACTTAGGGAGGCCCTCCACAACTTAGTGAGACCCTGTCTCAAAAAGTAAAGAATAAAAAATAGGGCTGGGGGTGTAGCTCGAAGGTAAAATGACACTGGATTCAATCCTCAGTACCGAATAAAAAAAAAAGAAAAATCAAAAGGAAGCAGCAGTCCCATGTGTTGGTTAGAATCAGATTCAGCTGCAAAAACAACAACAGCAAAACTCTCCCCAAATAACAGTGGTTTGAAACAACGTGGAAGTGTCTTTCTTTCTTATGAATGACATCTGAAGGTAGTAGGGAAAGTGACAGTCAAATTCAGGAACGGGTCTCAGTAACTATGGTTTCTGGACAAACTAAGAAAACACTCCAGGGCTGGTATAGAAGCACCACAATTTGCAGAGACCCAGTCTCCTTCCGTCTCTCTTCTCTGCCAGCCCTCCCATGCTACCTCTTGGTTCACGGAGGCTGCCAAGCACCGCTCCTCAGGTCTGCTTTCCAGCTACCAGGAAGGGGATAAGGGTGCGAAAAGACAGCCTGTTTTCGTGACTGTGTTCCAGAAGTCACTTGCTACTTCAGTTTGTTCTTATTGGTCGGAACATAGTCACGTGACCCCACCTGCCTGCGAGGGAGGCTGGGGACCACTTGTTCTAGTTGACCATCGGGCCATCTAAAATCCAGGTTCCATTCTCACGAGGAAGGGCAGTGTCTGCCACCGCCCCAGAGAAATATGTGATGAGCTCAACCCAGGCTTCCGTCATAGAAGGACAGAGTTCCACGTGATGGAAACACCTCCCCTTTGATCGTCCCTGTGTGACCGGCACCGCAAGCCAGTCCCCTGCAGGTGGGACCAAGGCGACAGGCCCCTGTGTGGTGGCCCAGGATGAGGACATACAAGGCCCACCTCTGGGACAGTAACTGCCATCCCCAGCGCTCCCCGCGCCTATACCTGTCCCTGCGCCTGCGTCACACAGGAGAGGACACTGAGGCACGGGAAGGCAGGGGCCAGGCTTGAGGTGTCGCAGTCACTGTGTGGAGATGCGGGGACTTGAATCCAGACCACTGACCTCCAGAATCAGCACGCCGACTGGCGCCTCCACCGTCACTCAGCATTTCAAGCGCTCTGTTTGGCACGGTGCCTGCACACCTGGTTGGAGTCGAGATGAGAAGTTAGGCGAGGGGCTGTCACTGGAGTCTTAGTCCTTCACTGGAGAGTAGCCAAGGACTTCATTTTGCAGTGTCTTTGTCTGCTCAGACCGCCATAGCAAAATGCCAACAGGTTAGGTGGTCTAGCCAACAGATATGATGTCCTGACCCTTGACCCTCTGGAGGCAGGAAGTCCAAGGTCAGGTGACAGCACCGTCACAGTCTGATGAGGGCTCTCCTGGCCCACAGGTGGCCACCTGCCTGCTGTGCCTTCACAGCAAGAAGAGCTCCCTCCTCCTCCTCCTCCTCCTCCTCCTCCTCTTCCTCCTCCTCCTTCTCCTCCTCTTCCTCCTCCTTCTTTCCTATCGTCCCCCAGGCCGGACCCTTGCCCACGAAGGCCCAAAGAGACGACAACCACACAGGAACGGTGCAAGCTTCTTTATTCTTCTCTCTCTCCCTATTCTCTTACTCCCTCTCCCTCACGGGAGAGACTCCTTATTTTCAGTCAGGTATGGGAAGAGCCGTAAAGAGGAAAGCCCAGTGAGCCTATCAGGGAGTAGATCACTCAGGCAACTTAAGTAACACTACAGCCTCCTATTGGGCACGCACTGTCCACGCTCTGACGTGCTGGCGCATGCACTCTGACGTGGCACAGCCCTAGGATGTTACCACCTGCAGCTGCTCCTGGCACTCTGCCAGGCGCCATCTTGAGGCGAGGTCTCTCCGGGCCTGCAGAGCTAAGGCCCCAACATTTCCTTCACTCTTATTCCTCCTTTCTTCTTCTGGATTGAACCCAGGGGCATTCTACCTCTGAGCTACTCCCCCAGCCCTTCTCATTTTTTTAATTTGAAACAGGGCCTGGCTAAGTTGCTAGGGGAATCTCACTAAGTTGCTGAGGCTGGCCTTGAACCTGCGATCCTCCTGTCTCAGCCTCCCAAGTACTGGGATTACAGGTGCCCCCTGCCTGGCTCTGATCCTCCCACTTTACATGAGAGCATTCTCCAGCGTGACAAGAGGAGGTACTCTGGACTAGGTCTTTGTTGTACTGGCCACGGTGTGCCCCGTGCCTGGCTTCTCTCTTCTCCTGATAAGACCACAGTCCTACATGCAGGATTAGGGCCCCACCCAGATGACTTCATGAACCTTAATTACCTGCTAACGACTCCAGCTCCAGATAGAGTTTGGGGGATCAGGACTACAATGCCAGTTTGTGGAGACGCAGTTCAGCCCATAGCACAATGTTGGTTTAGTTCAGAAACAAATGAACTTGGATCCAAACTGAAGTCAGGACCATGATATCTGAAACCAGGAGCCCAGTCTTTAGTGTGGCATCCAGAACTCCGTGGTGTAGAATCCTTAATAAACATCCTCGCCACTCACTAGGGGGCGTGCCCGTGCCCCTGACAGTCAGTATTCTTGCAGAAACACGCAGGACCAGGGCTTGGCCAGAGAACTTGTTTGTAAAACTCCCAGAGGCCACAAGTCATTTCTTAACAGTGATTGCAATCATCCAAGCTGGTTCCCAAATAGATAACAAGACTACGATGCATAAGTAAACTCTTCCTCCCTTTGAGACTGCTCAGGCACCTTGGAGCTCCTGCTCGCTGGTTTCTAGTTGATGGCTTTGCTTCCCGAGGAGGAAGGAGGCACATTTGGAGTCTCTGCTCTGTGCTAAGCTGCCATCAGCTCGTGTGCCCCACCCCTGCCTTTTATTTCACAGTTGGTAGCTGCAGAGGAGCGAGGTCTGACAAGTCCCAAGTCACAGGCTGAGCTGTCACTGGGGTCCCCACCGACTGCCAAGTGAGGTCTTCTTTATGAAACAAAATCCTACTTGGAAAGCTAATTATCCAGTATTCAAAGTCCTGGGCATGGTGACACACACCTGTAATCCTGGTACTTGGGAGGCTGAGACAGGAGAATTGCAGGTTCAAGGCCTTGGGCAATTTGGAAAGACTCTCAGCAACTTAGCTGAGAATAAAACTGAAAAAGGGCTGGGGTGTAGCTCAGAGGTAGAATGCCTCTAGGTTCAATTCCCAGTATTCCTCTCCCCCCAAATTCCACTCTCTGCTATAATTTGAGCTTAAAAGGTCTATACTAGGCCAGGCGTGTTGGTGCAAACCTGTAATCCGGGTACTTGGGAAGCCGAGACAGGAAGATCACAGGTTCGAGGACAGCCTCAGCAAATAGTAAGACTCTCATCAACCTAGTGAGACCCTATTTCCAAATAAAAAATAAATTTGGACTGGGGGGAGGGGGTAACAGCTCGAAGGTAGAATGCCTCTGGGTTCAATCCCCAGTACTACACACACAAAAAGAAAGGTCTGTACTGGTGAAGAATCCTATGGAATGCATCTTTTCTTGAATTTTGTCCATCAGGTTGAATTTCTGCTTGCTTCTGGCCCCACTCTTTAAAACTCAGTCTTTCCTGCTCGCTCTTGTTCTCTCTGCTGTTCTTTCTCACCAATGTGTTCAAGCGTGTGGCAGTGCTGTCCGCGTGGTGACGCCCCGCGCTAATGATGAGTGCGCTGTCTGCCTGGCTCTATTTAGGGCAGAGGCAGAGGCAATTTGGTCTACAGCCTGCACGAGAAATTCAATAAGAACAAACCGCTCCTGAGAAAAATATCCCTGCAGTCTCTTTCGCAAGTCTCTTTGTCTCAGTAACTATGGTTTCTGGGCAAACTAAAAAAGCACTCAGGAAGGATTTTATTTTAATAAAGAAGCTGAGACAAAAGGCTGAGGGTAGTTACAAGATGAGAAGCACGTTGAATTTGATTTTTGACGTATAATGCTAGAATATGGAGAATTACAATAAAAACATATTGAAATATTCCCTCTGAGCTGGGTGTGGTGGCGTACACCTATAATCCTAGTACTTAGGAGGCTGAGATAGGAGGATCACAGGTTCAAGGCCAGCCCCAGCGAATTAGTGAGACTCTCAGTAAGTTAGTGAGACCCTGTTTCAAAATAAAAAATCAAGAAGGCTTTGGGGGGGGATGGCTTAGAGGTAGAAAGTCCCTGAGCTCAATCCCTAGTACCAAAATAATAGTAATAACAATAATTAATAATTCTCTCCAGTTACATAAAACAAAACACATCTTTGGTTTGATAGCAGAGGAACTAAGTTGGAAAAGCAGGCCAGGTGACCAGGTGACCAGGTGACCTGACCCATGTCCCACATGAGCTCAGGCATGTGGGGTCTCCAGGGAAGCCACCAGCTCCAATGGAAGCCGGGAGCATGCTCCGGGCTGGGCAGGGCCACTGAGCGGCCAGGCTGCATCATCTTTGAGTCACTTCCTGTGGCATGGAACGGTCCCTTTTGCTTGGCGTGGGGAATGCGAGACTCGAACTCAGGAATGTGTGCACTTGAAAGCCCCTGTTGAGTGCAGACCATCTGCTCTTAGAAGAAACCAGAGGCCGGGCGTGGTGGCGCACGCTTGTAATCCCAGCATTCGGGAGGCTGAGACCGGAGGATCCGGGTTCGCGGCCAGCCTCAGCTACCTAGTGAGGCAGTCTGCAACTTAGTGAGACTCGGTTTCAAAGTAAAGAATAAAAAATAGGGCTGGGGGTGTAGCTCGGATGTAGAATGCCTCTGAGTTCAATCCCCAGTACCGCAAAAAAAAAAAAAAAAAAAAAAAAAAGAAAGAAACCAGAGACAGCTGAGAGGCGGGAGCTCTCCAGGGTGCTGAAGAGTGATTGGCCTCTCCTCTCCCAGACAGCTCAGAGCAGGACCATCTTTGCATGGGAGAGAGTGGGTGGGCATGGCATCCACTGGGCACCTACTGTGTGCCTTCCTCCTCTCAGCAGCATCCATGAGCACATGTGGTCATGACCCCGGCTCCGTGCCCCTGCTCAGTCCTCCCACCTCGTCCCCCAAATCTGCCCTGCCTGTGTGGCCAGATCCTCCGTCCTCTGTCTTTGGTCCCCAGCACAACTAGCCTGCTGTAGAAGCGCCACTCCACCAGCAGCTGGGCCACGGCCTTGCTTCGTATCTCCCCTGCCCTGGGAAGGTGGGCGTGGGCAGGTCTGCAAGGGAGACTGGAAACCTGGAAGCAGAAGCAGTTGAGGTGGGGCTCTTCCAGCCTCATTTTTGTTTATTCTCCACCATTTGAGGTGCACGTATATTTGGTTTAGGAAAATTTGAAACTGAGCCCGGAGAACAAGGGCTCAGAATGGCATTCTGTAGCCTCTATCCCATGTAATAAAATGTGGCAATTATTTATATATGATCAGCCTCCTTCATCAGACTGTGGGCTGCCCTGTAGCCTCCAACCCTCCTGGGGTCTTGACCACAGTGGTGGTGGTGGGGGTGCGGTGCTCCCGCTCTTGGTGGATGAACTGAAAAATGAAATGGTTGGAAGAGTTGGACCAGCAAGTTGGATTTCCCTTCTAGCTTCAGTGGGAGAGGGTCCTGAGTACGGAACCTGCACTTACTGAGCACCTTCTGGATGCCTGGCTCTATTCCCAGGACTGCATGAATATTAACACATTCCACCCTTACTGCAATCCAGGAAGTAGGGATGACTTTTATCCTCACTTACAAGTGGGGAAACTGAGGCATGGGACTGCTAATAATTTGCCAAATGCCATACTATATTTAAGAGACAGAACTAATAAGGAACCCAGGGTTAACATGAATCTAGCTTAGATGTCAGCCTGCTGCCCCACTGCACCCCGGTGACCAGGATGGGGCACGTCCTCCAGTGAATCTAGAGACTTAAACCTTGGGATGCTTTCTTTTTGTATATGTGTGTATATGGTACTAGGAACTGAATCCAGGGCAGTCTACCACCAAGCAATACCCTCCAGCCCTTTTTATTTTTATTTTGAAACAAGGTCTCACTAAGTTGCTGAGGCTGGCCTTGAACCTGCAATCCTCCTGTTTCAGCCTCCCAACTACTGGGATTACAAGCATGCGCCACCATGCCCAGCCCCTGGGATGCTTTCTTGATCACCTGACGGCTGCTATGCAGTTTGGACAGGAGGGCTGGTCCTGGCTCCCGCACCTACTGGTGATGCTGGGGCAGCCGTGTCATCCCACCCTGTGCCTCAGTCTCCCCTTCAGGGAATGATTGCTCTTGCTCTACAGAATGGCCAGGAGACCAGAGACCATCTGTGTGGCACAGAGCAGCGGGAACCCGGTGGGTCTATTGTCGTCATATGAATATGCTAAGTCACGATTGACAGCCTTGCCTTCTTCCTCTGTGGATTTCTGTTTCAGAAAAGGAAAGGGGGATGGCCCAAAGGCAAGAAAAGGAAACCCCCGAGGGACCTCTCCGTTCCCCGTGCACCTACCACAGGGTAAGATGAGGGGACGTGCCGCTGACCCAGAGTGACCGTTGCATCCAGGGATCGTCATGTGGCCTGGGCCACCATCCCATCTCAGCATTTCTGTGTCCACGCAGAGCGCTTGGTCGTGACGGGCCTCGCACTGCAGGGAGCTAGGGCGGGGGGCTGATGGGTTCCTTGAGCTGCAGTAAGGCCTGGTGCTGGAAGATCACAGACAGGAAGGGGGGAGGTTTGAGGACCCTGGGTCTGGTTCTGGTTCCAGGCTTTCAGGAACGGGTGCCCCATGGCCGAGGACAAGCGCGACTTCCCGTCCCGGTGCCCTGCATCCTGTCCCTTGACCCCTGTATTTTGTGCTACAGAAGAAAGGGCTGGTGCCAGCACTGACCACTGCCCTGAGGGTCCCCTCGCTCCCTCTGGAAGCTTGTGGGTTTACTCTGTAGCCACAGGCGCACACAGTTCTAAAGTTGAGGGTCTTTCCCCCATACCCCATATATAGCTCCTGCGGATGGGTCTTCCAATCTGAATACCAGTATGGCCGCAGCCTTCCTCCCTCAACCTCAAATCGAAGCCTTCTTCATCAGGAGGGTGGGAATGCCTTTATAAAGAACACTAGACCTGTGAGCAGGTGCCCTCCTATCCATGATACAGAGGGGGAAACTGAGGCAGGTCAAGTGACTTACCTACATAAGGCAGCATGGGGATTTGAACCCATCCCCTGTCAAGGGAACGCAGCCACCCAGTCTGCACCCAACTCCTGCCCCACTGGGAGCTCCTCTTCGGGACCCTGGCCTTTCCTCAGGCTCCAGATGAGCCAGGAGCACAAGGACCCTCCCTTGGTTAACTGCCATCTTGCTGATCAGATTGAAAAACACAGGTAAAACCGAGACTTCATTTCTGTGAAGAGCACCCGGTGGAAATCACTGCCCCGGGCCCAGCACCCCTCCGGGGCGGTGTTCCCAGCCCTGGCGTGTGCTCCTCTCCTGCACAGGTACGTGATATTCCTCAATGAGCAGAGAAGCCAACTGCGGGCCAGACACCCCGACCTGCCTTTTACGGAGATTACGAAGATGCTGGCCGCTCAGTGGGCACAGCTGTCCCAAGAGAAAAAGCAAGTGAGTCTTGTCCCGATGGGAATCGGGGGACAGTCGCTGTTTGCGAGGTGGGCCCCCTACCGCCTCGAGCAGGGGTTGGTCCCTCCGGGCCCATCTTTTTTCACAGGAGCCGGGGGTAACCTTCTGGAATGCAGGCGTGTGGCCCCTCTCGCCCTGCCCGTTCAAGCAGTAACCGCATCTGGCCGCATCTGCTGAGCTGGGGTTCACAGAATGTCCAACCCAGGGAACATGGGTGCATTGTCAATATATGTAGAAAGTTCTGGAACAAATCGAAGCAACCAGATCCCCCCTGCAAGACTTTTGGGTACCCTGTATATAATTTTGTTCACTTAAAGAAAACACTGGGCCCTGTTCTAGGTGCTGGGGGCACAGCAGAGAGTGAGACAGACACGGTTCGGTGGTCCTGGGGTTGATGGGAGGGAGGCAGGGCCAGGGACCACCGGACGCAGGGGTCTCGGAGGGTGAGCTCCAACAGCAGCAGCCTTTCTTTCTTTCTTTCCTTCTTTCTTTCTTTATTTTTGTGGTACTGGGGATTGAACTCAGGGGCGTTCTACCTCCGAGCTATACCCCCAGCCCTATTTTTTATTCTTTATTTTGAAACCGAGTCTCACTAAGTTGTGGAGGGCCTCACGAAATAGCTGAGGCTGGCCACGAACCCGGATCCTCTGGTCTCAGCCTCCCAAATGCTGGGATTACAAGCGTGAGCCACCACACCCGGCTAGCAGCAGTGTTTCTGAGAGTAACCCCACCAAGGGGACTCTTTTTCACAGAGCGCCCGTTCACTTTCTACAGGAGGGGGCTCCACCTAGTGGGTGCGTTCAAAGCTCTTTTAGCACAAAACACGTCGCTGTCCAATGTCACTTCCAACCTCCGCCACCCCCCCTTTCCACTTTCCAATCAAGCCCTGCTCGTGCCAATGTCACCTCCACCAAGAAGCCCTTCTATACCCCTCCTAGGTACGTCCCACCCCAAAGCCTGCACTTTTTCCAGTATCCTGCCCCACCTCCGTCTTTCCTTCGGGTCAAATGCAAAGACCCTGAGACAAACTTCTTTAAACTTCTGCAATTTCAACTTGTTGGGGTCATCGGAAACTCTTGATATAAGTTCATTATTACAGGGGAGTCCTAATTGCAGGGTAGCAGGTTCCATTAGGAGCACCCTCTCTTTCCGGTCTCTGTCTGCAACCAGAGCCACCCAGCAGCCAGGAGGATGAGATTAAAATGTTAGCTTTGTTCTCCAAAAGCTAAGTGGAAGATGCCTTCAGCTCAGGGACCAGCTGCTGGAACAAGGCAGAGCTGGACAGTTCTTGGCTGTCCTGGTCTGGATAGGCCATGTCTGCATGCCCAAGAGGAGGCCAGAGCCCTAGCTCTCTGCCAGCCAGCAGATCACAGGGCACAGGAGGGAGAGAGGACTCGGCTGAGCACCTCTGGTTCTGTCTCCTTCACCACAGTGGAGAGGAGGGTGGCGCAGGAGAGACCCAGAGGGTAGCCTGGGGTAGCTCGGCATGGGGGTGGGGAAGAAATGTCCCCAGATACACGTGCTAACGTGTGAGACAGATCAACGCAAGCCGCTGGGGTTAAAATCAGGCCGGTGTGGTTCATCTCCACCTGCCCCGGTGACTCAGCCCCTCGCATTGCAGTCTGACTGGAGATAAAGTCACAACCGGCTTTAGGGGGCTCCTAACCACTTTCCAGTTTCAGAAGTCCTCACCCCACCCTACCCCCACCTCAGCTGTAGTGCCTGGAGCCCCTCCAAAGCCCAGTCTTGAAAGTTCTATCTCGAGCCAGGCGTGGTGGCACACGCTTGTCATCCCAGTCCTTGGGAGGTTAATATCGGAGGATCCAGGTTCGAAGCCAGCCTCGGCTACTTAGTGAGGCCCTCTGCAACTTAGTGAGACCCTGTTTCAAAATAAAGAATACAAAATAGGGCTGGGGTGTAGCTCGGAGGTAGAATGCCCCTGGGTTCCATCCCCAGTACCGCAAAAAAAAAAAAAGTTCTGTCTTGAACCATTATCAGCTGTCCACTGGGCCAGACTCAAGTCCTTGCAGGAATGGGGCCAAGACCGGTGGGAAGAAGGTCCAGGAAGCACGAGAGAGAGGCAGCTTTAGGAATGTCAGCAACAAGGTTTTCCAGGACTGACCCAGCCCATCAGTGCTTTTGAAAAAAATTACACTTGATAATATGATTACTTACGTCAAACTACTAGGGCATGAAGTAATTACTGTGAACTTTAGTTTCCCTGGCAAGTATTCTTATTTATTTATTTATTTATTTATTTATTTATTTATTCATTTGGTGCAGGGGATTAAACCCAGGGGCATTCTACCTCTGAGCTACACCCCCCAGCCCTTTTAATTTTTTTTTTTAATTTTGAAACAGGGTCTCACTGAATTGCTGAGGTTGGCCTCAATCCTGCAATCCCCCTGTCTCAGCCTCCCAAGTACTAGGAATACAGGCATGCACCACCACACTCGGCTCCTTGGCAAATACTCTTAGAGAGACCTGCACCGTCCCAGGCTGGCCTTGGGTTTACTGACTGCCATCCACCAGGGTCTAAAACACCAGCTCAGGCCAACCTCCACTGCTGGAGAGCCACGGCCCCCGCCCTAAAGGAGCTGGTGGTCTGGGGGGTCATGACACCCTGGGGGCGCATGCAGTCCTGGGTGTGGGGGGCCTGGAACCAAGGTCTGTGCCAGGGACTGGGGTCTCCAGGAGGTACCTGGTCCAGCCTGGGGCATCAGAGAAGATCTTCTGAATCAGGATCTTCTGAAGATGGAACAGATCGATCCGTGGGGATTCGGGAAGCATAGAACAGCAGGGTTTGCCCAGGGAGGAGGTGAGACAGGAGTGGATGGGCAGCTGGGAGCATCCCCAGGCCTGGGCCTGACTCCTTGTCACCAGTAGGAGTCCAGGACCCTGCTTGGGTATCGTCCTCGTGTTTGTGTGAAGGCAATTAGATAGAAGTCTAACGTCCCTCAAGGGGATCTGATGATTCTTCTCCCTTCCCTGCAGCCCTCAGACCACACCTGGCAGGGTGGGAGGGAAACTTTCTGCAGCGCCAGGTCTTTCAAATAAGGAACGAACTTGCTGTCAGGTAGTGAGGTCCCCGCCCCTGGAGGTGTGCAAGCAGAAGCCGAGTGTTACATCTTGGACCATCCTAAAGAGCCCTGGGGGGATTGGACAGGAGGACGCCCTGCCTCCAGACCAGGAGCGTCTCTGAGTCTCTGTTCCTTTCTCGCAGCGGTACGTTTACCAGGCCAATGAGGACAAGCAGCGCTACATCCGCGAGCTGCAGGCCTACCAGAGCTCCGAGGCCTACCGCGCCTTCCTGCGCAGGCGCGCGGCCCACGGGGCGCTGTGCGGTGAGTGGGCTGCCAGGCGGCTAGAGCGCCTTCCCCGGGGTGTTCTGGGGCCACCGCCTCAGGGGCCACACAGGTCATGTCCAAACCCTGACACTCTCATCTTGCCTCATTCCGCAAACCTGGCACGTTGCAAGGCAAGTCCAGTGCAGCTTGGCCTTGAAGCAAACAAACAAAATATGCTAGCATCTTATTTAAAAAAAAAAAAAAAACAGTAATTTTTTTAAAGCTTGCTATATTATAAATATGCTAGCAATAAGAGACATTTTTTAAAAATATCATCTGTCATCTGCCACACTGGGAAAATGACCAGCTTTTGTTTTTCTTAGTTCTCTCTCAACTTTATGCCACACCTGGCCAGGTACTGTCAGGTACAGGCTGGGAGACAGCTGTGCTCCCTGTGCGTTTATGGGGATGGACTGGAGTTGGGCACTGAGCCCCCAGCAGCACACAGGGAGCCTCCCGGGAGGGTGCTTGTGGCCAGAGAAGGCCCTGCTGACCCCTTCCTGATGCCCCAAGTCAAGCCAAGCCCTTTATTAAAGAACATTCTCTGCCCAGCAATTGGGAGGCTGAGACCAGAGGATCCGGGTTCGAGGCCAGCCTCAGCTACCTAGTGAGGCACTCCGCAACTTAGTGAGACTCGGTTTCAAAATAAAGAATAAAAAATAGGGCTGGGGGCATAGCTTGGAGGTAGAATGCCCCTGAGTTCAATCCCCAGTACCGAAAACAAAAACAAACAACAAAAAAAGGACATTCTCTGAACTATTGACCTGTTTCTCTACCAGGACCTGGGACCCCAGGAAGTGAACTTGACCAGGGTCTTGACTTGGCGATTGAGGTAAGTGTTTGCGAGAGAAGGGACTTACCATCATTTGGGGTGGGCTGCTGAAATTGGTCGCTCCCCAAAGATGTCCTCTTCCTGGTCACTGGGACCTATGACTGCTACCTTATGTGTCTAGGGGTAGGGTGAGGGTATATGTTATGGATTTTTTTTGTGTGTGTGTGTGTGTGTGGTACTAGAGATGGAACCCAGGGGCATTCTACCTTCGAGCTACACCCCCAGCCCTATTTTTTATTCTTAATTTGAAACAGGGTCTCATTAAGTTTCGGAGGGCCTCACTAAGTAGCTGAGGCTGGCCGCGAACCCGGATCCTCCGGTCTCAGCCTCCCAAGTACTGGGATAACAAGTGTGCCACCATGCCTGGCTCGAGGGCAACAATTCTGAGCTGGCTCTTTGTGAAGAGTCAGCAGAAGTCCCCAGAGGAAGCCAGATGGGGTCAGGGTAGAGGGACACACAGCAAGCAGGTGGCCGAGGCAGAGCGACAGGACGTGCAAAGGCCCAGAGACAGGGAGCGTGGCAGGTGTTGGGACAGCAGTTCAGGGTGCATGGGCCAGGCGCCGGGTGGCAGGTAGGGACAAGGACGACGGACACTGGAGTCATCAGATGCCGGGCCTGGCCAGAGACAGTCACAGGTACAGGAGCGCCTACGAGCTAGACACCGGGTCCTCATCGGGGACTTGATCCTGCCGCTCGGTCATAGGGACCATTTTGGCTTTGGATTTCCCAGCAAACTCTCTGAGTGTCAGCAGGATCCAGAGGGGGCTGAGCGCTCTCAAACGTCCCTGGCCTCAGAAGAGCCACTGGTCTGGCCCCCTGCTAACCAAGGACAGGACGCTTGAGGGTTGAGACTCTCAGCTGTGCTCAGAAAAGCCCCAGCTGGGCAAGGGGGCTGGACAGGTGGAAGAGGAGGTCGCTAACGGGTCGTCCCCGCTCACAGGAACCGTTTCTGTCCTCAGGCAGATGAGAGCGGGGACCTGTACTGCCGCACCTGCAGGCAGTTCTTCAGCTCGCTCCACAACAAGAAGGAGCACCTGCTGGGGAAGCAGCACCTGCAGAACCTCACAGGTGACCCGGCCCCG